>VZTX01030050.1:126080-186541 GCA_013400915.1 Pardalotus punctatus | reverse complement strand
AAAAAAAAAAGCTCAGAAAATAAACTAGGTTAAGTGATTTATGATTTATGCACACTATAAATAAAAAATGCATTATAATTCCAACATATTTTCATTAACTTCCAGTATTTTCAATATTTGTGTATTCTGTGGTAGTTTCACGTCTTTCTAACAGACTGTTCTCAGAAAGCGCCGCTGGAAATTTAGTAAGTTTTTTCTTGCTGCTGCGTTATCCCAACAAACATATTTTTGAGCAACATAAGGAGGAGAAAACTGCCCAGGTAACAGTTTTACCTGAACACCAGTTCCTGCTCCAAGACCACTCCAAACAGACACAAGTGAACAATTATTAATGCTGAGGGGCACTTCTAATTTTTACTAATGGAAAAGCCAGGCTCCACCTATTCCATCTTTTGATATTGATGGGAAAATTCTCAATTATTCATACGGGACAGCTTTCATTTTATGCAGGTTGTTATATTTTGGCACCTTGCCAACTCCTTGAAATTCCAGAGCTTGCAGGATACCAGTCATCCAGCCACTCTTTTCTCTCTGCTGGACTGCACAAATGCCTGATTAGTTTGCCTTTGTTTTTAACCAGGAGAAGAATAAAGGGATATTCTGGCAAACCACTTTAAACTACACTTCATTTTTACCACATCCTTAATTCTAATTGACCTCAAACTAAACATATTTAAGTTCTTTGCTAAAGGGAGGGTTTAAACACACGCCTAATCCTGTTCCTGAATTTGGGCCAAAATTGGCAAATACAGTAGGAGCAGAAGGGGAAGAGAAAACTAATGTAAAATCACCCTTCCTTGAGCCAAGAAGCAAATGCCATCTACAAACCTTTTATGATCCTTAGCTGCCTCAGACATCTGTAGGAGTCCTCCCACATTGTTCATTAACTTGCCATACTGGCCTGGCTGCTGATTGTACTGTGTCAATGAAGGATTTGTGAGAACTGAGGCAAAACTGCACAGTTTTCTATGAAAAATAACAGAATAAAAGTCTTTTCCCCAGCTGCAGGTCCCTTCCGAGGGCAGTATTTGAAATAATAGAAGTTATTTTAACCCATACTGATTTTACAACATGAAGCCACATCAGTTATCAAGGTTTTCATCCAGAACAGCACCTCAGCACTAGCTGAACTCCAGGCCTGTGTAATCCCTGCCGCTCCCCTGGGCTATTCATCTTCTCAAAAACAAGCAATCCCAGCTTGGAAACAACGTGTGATTGTCTGAATTATCACCACTGTCGAGTCTAAAAACAGACTCTCAAACATACCTAGAAAACATAATCAGGATATTTAAAAAAGAAGAAAGAAAAAAAACAAAAACAAACCAACCTGAAAAACAACAAACCAAACCCCAAAGGATTTGGGTTTCAGGAAGGAAAGATTTCACCACAGTCTGAGAAATCCTAAAAACTGGGTAAATCTTCATGACTGTAAAAAATAAAAATATAATCCTGTAAAACAGTATAATCCTGCTGGATTGGAACATTTCTTCTGCTGGACTTTGGGAGAAAGGATCATTTAGTCATTTCCTGAAACAGCAAGGATTTGGGACAGGTTCAAAAGATCCACATGATTAGTCTTGGTTCTCCTGCTTGACACTCACATTTACTGAAGTCTCTTAAATACTGTTAAGGAACCAAGATTTCCTCTATGGGAACTGAATAATACTAAAGGAAGGGAAAATATTTTGGATCCTCTGGATACCATATATTGGGATGTTGAGGTGTATTGGTAACAACTGTAGAACTTGGCAGGCATCTAAATGGTTTCCATGGCAAGTTTCCATTACTGATGATGTTCCTAAATAGAGGTAATAATGCTAGAGCACCTCTAGAATTAGGATGCCATTCCAAATGTATCTAGCAGGATAATAACCAGGCTTAACAAAAATCCAGGCTGTGAGTGAAATTTATGACAGACTGTTGACAGATAATTCTATCACTCTCAATTTTTCATTCCCTATGGTCAAAGTGACATTTCCTAATAAAGGAAGTGTGCTAATACCATCTGTGCTAAAGAGTCAAACTGCTTTACCTACCCAAACACCATTAACCGATTGCCCATTGATTCAAATGTACTGGTTCCACAGAACAGAAAAAATTATTTCATGTCGCTTTGAGGTGGACTAACATAGATGCAAAACAAATGGGTGTTGCAGTAGTTTCTAATTCAGCAAGACTCATGGCAGAGATCTGACTTGTACAGAAAGGTAAAAGGAACATTCAAGTAGTAAATGAAGAATCTTGTAATCCTGGGCCTAGATCTTAAACAGCTCAGCTCTGGGCAGCAGCAACAGGAACCAGTTTCACCTGACTTCACCTGTAGAAAAGCAACAATGATGTAAAAGTCCACATTGCCCAATCACTACCTTGAAGGAGAAAAAACTCCTATGAATGCTGCAGTCAGAGTCTGGGACAATCCTGTGCTGCAACTCAGAGAGAATTCTGACCTAGGCAGTCTAAAATACCTGGTCCCAAAGCAGCAGACTGCATCTGATTCTTAGTTTAGAAAAGATTCAATTAGCAAAGCAATTTTGCCACCTGAGTTGGCTGAATATCAGCTGAATTATTATGAACCTTGTATCTGGTACAAGAGTCCTGGTGTCATCACGTTCAGTTTGATGTGGCAACTCTTTTTTAATGAGCCCAGACAGGGAGCATGGCTACAGTTACATAAAAGCAGAGGAGATGTATGGCTAACAAGGTATTGTGCTGGATACCATATTCCTGTTTGGGGAAAAAAATAGATACACAATTTCTCCCTGCAGGACAAAACTTTGCCCACATTTTTAATTTAGAGACATCTCTTTTTCTTTTAACTTCTTTTGTATGGAATCATAAGGACGATGAGAGACTGCAAACCTTCTTAGGGAAATACAGGAACTTTCCTTTGTAATCCCCCAAGCATTGTAAACCTGAATCAAGACAGACATTCTAAAGGAACTTGGCCAGTCCCTGCCAGGGTCATATAAAGCCAAGATCTTATGATTAAACACATCAAAGACACTATCAAAGTAGCTGATCTCTGCCGGCTATGAAAAGCTACGTAGGCTGAATGAAAAGTATCCAGAAAAAGAAAAACTTAAAGAAACCTCAAAGATCACATGCTGCTCACTCCTGCCTCCTCTGAGGCCTGACCTTATGCCAAAGGGCAGCTGGGAGACTGAACGTGCCAGAGGGCTGGTTGAGCTTGCTTATTTATGTCACAGGGGCTTCCATACCTTTGAGAGCACCTTCGGGGCAACTACCAACCTGAAGGGAGATCTCTAATGCCCAGTGAAATTACCCTTGGCAATGGAAGCAGCCCCAGGGAAGGTTGCTCCCTTACCCTCACCGCATGTTTCCCATCACAAACACTGGAGGGTATCGGTTAATTCAACCAAAAGCTGCTTGCTAGGAGGAAAAAACCTGTCTGCATGCTCAAAGAAGCAGGTTACTTTCATGTTTTAGCTCGAAGAAAGCTTTATTTCAAACGGCTTGGAACTAGATGATCTCTAGGGTTCCTTCCAACCCAAACCATTTTGTGATTCTATGAAGAACAGGTCCAGCTGTGCTGTCAGTGAAGTACAACATAAAACCAGTCAGAAAAATGCAGCCAAAAAAAGGTCCTACAAGAAAAGCAAGGCAGCATCAAAAGTGTTTTCTACAACAACACATAACTCCTTGTGAACTGCTGCTGGGAGTGCCTCGGGTCTCCTCTTCCCCAAAAACATGGGAACTCATCTCACCTACAGTTCTGTTCTGCACTGCAGTAGAGCTCAGGCATGTGCAAAGCATCAGCTCAAAGTGAGACCAATTTTACTGTAGATCAATTATAGAGAACATAAGATTTGGATGTGCTGCCATTGAAGGTTTACTGATTTTCCGGTTCTGCCAGAAGCTTTGACACAGTATACTTCCACTGCCAATTCTGAATTAAATAACCACTTATTTCTCCAACAGAATTAGAAATAAAGGGGAAAAAAGGAGAAGAGACACTTCATTTGCCACAGGCACTATAAAGTATTCACATCTTAATGATTTTCCTCTGGCTTGCAGCACAAATGCTGACATTGCTGCCACAAACGTGACCCCCTTGCCTGTGCCCGGTCCCGCTCACTGTAACCCTAATCTGCATTCGGATCTGTGCAGCTCTATCTCAACAGCACACACAGAAAACAAAATCATGTACTGGGCAGACAGCAGCTCAAAAGTAAGATACTGAGTTAACTTTATCAAGAATGATCAATACAGGATCATTCCTAGCAGTTGTGAAAACCAGGATAACTGGATAACATCCATTCATTGCAAGGCTTGTTTCACCCATGGGGTTCTCTCTCCACATACCTAAACTTTCTGGTAGCTAACAATACTTTGAAGCCACTGCACAGCTTAGTGACAGCTGCTTTTTAATCACAGGGCAGCAAAGCAAAGCTTCAGCACAGACACGTTTAGCAGATCCCTCAGTATTGCAAGCTATCCAGGAAGGTTCTGAGCACAGAAATTCTTTGCAAATACAACATGCACAACCCTCATCTGAATTTTTCCCTGTGACTCCTGTTTTCTTCAGCCAAAACTTACCAGGGCTTCAGGCTCTTTACTTTCTTCACTGTTGTATCCATAATAATCAGGAGTTTTATCCAAATCCTGTATGTTCCCTTGTGTCCTCAAGCCCTTCTCTGAATGACAAGCCTGGCAAATTGGTGCATTGCCCATATCAGTTCCTGTGCTACCTCTGAGCAGGGGGATGGCCCTTGCAGAGCCGAAGGACAGGGGACCGGCCAGGAGGAGAGTCCTGCGTGTGCTCTGCTCCCGTGTCCCGGAGAACCCGAAACCCCAGCAACTGCGGCCAGCACTCAGTGACCATTTCCAATTCAGGCGCTGCCCGGCTATTTTTACACCTACCAGGCCAGCTATGCATGTCGATGGCGTGGGGTGGGCCGGGGGCCGGCTCTCCAGCACGGAGCCAGCCGGCCCCGCTCGCAAAGTTAAAGTCCCACCGGGTGGAATGCCCTACACATGCGGGTTATTGAGTTACCCGCTTGCGTGCCTTTCAATGTTTTGATTTTTTCCCTACCCTGCTCGGTCGCGCCGTGCTTACATAAAGCACCGAGTTTCAGAATGTTGCTAATGCCTTCTGAGTTTCTAATTCAAAAATATGATTGATTCAAGTTTATTATTCGATATTTATTTGGTATTTAAAAATCAAGGCCAAATGGGTGAGCACAGATTTCATGACCATTTAATTCCTGTGACTTACATGGTATTTCATGTCCATGTAGCCAATAACTGTGATGAGCTTGCTTTGGATTGATATGTCCCCCGGGTATGATTTCAGATGAGCTCAAATGTATCCAAAAAGGACAATATCTGATGCTAGATCACTTCTGCTCTCGTCTACGTCATGTTTGATCTTGCTTTGGATTTTTATTATCAATTTGGTTTAAGGTTTGTGTTAATTTTTTAGCTAGAATAGTTATGATTTAAAAATGAACCCAAAACAAAAAGCAAAACCAAACAAACAACAACGAAAAAAGTCAAAACAAAACAAAAACAAACAAAAAAAAACACAAATAAAAAACAAAAACAAAACAAAACAAAACAAAAAATACCACCAAAACCGAGAATAAGAACATTCCCTCTAGGCTGGAGTTACTTACCATGATTGTACCCATTAGGATAAAAATATTTTTCAGGACTGCATGTTGGAACCTACCCACTCTCCAGAGGAGGCTCAGTGCAGAATTAATTAATGCCAAAACCAAACCAAGTCACACCACCATAACCCAAACAAAAAGAAAAGGTAGTCGAGAATTAATTAGCAGTTTTCAAATGCTTCAGGACCAGCTGGGGGTAGCAGAGGCAACAGGGACAAAGTGTCTGTAGATACCAAAGTCCTGCAGAACACACCACCATGCACATCCAACCCCAGTGGAGCTGGGCACGTATTTGAAAATTCAAGCCCCAAATTCCTCAGAAACAGAGAGATCCTCAAAGAACTGCAACAACTAGCCAGCATTTTTCTCGCTGGGGGCTCAGTCCATTGCCAGCACACGTCAGCAGGCAGCTGTCCACAGCAGCCCATTGATTCCCACCCAGCTCCCCCTCCCAGCAGCACCAGTTATGATCCAAGAGCCCCCAGTAAGGATTAGTGATGGGCACGGGGTTCTCTTTTGTGTTCATTACCATGAGGGAGATTTAAATCAGCTCTGTAACTTTTCCCTCCACTGAACGCTCCAGGATGGATCACTCAGCACCTCAGGTGCTGGGATGTGTGACAAGCATGGATACATACTGGACAGACACATGCACAGAATAGTTAAATTAATTGTTGCTTTTGCCTTTTGACATTTTTGCCAGCAACTGGAAAATATCTCAGGAATGCTCATGCAAGGCTCACTGGCCCATAATTACATTGATTTACAGCTCTTCCAAAGCATTATCCTGTGACAGTAGTAAGGTGTGTACACCCTGCCAGGACTTCTTAGTTTAGTTATCAAAATAAAAGGATGCAAGATGGAATCCCACCAAATGCTTGACTCGACCAAAGTTCATATAACCAAGGTTCCAACAAAAACTGGAACTACAAATCCCTGGATAGAGCAAGCTGTTTAATATGCAATTAACCTACTGGAAAACACAAGGCACCACTCAAGGGGAAATGGTGGCCAAACTCGAGTAACGTGCATTCCTGGGAAATGCTGCTTGTGGAAAGCAACAATCTGGGTAGCCATCAGAGGGAGAGCAGTGGAGAAGCTTTCTGCCAGACCCTTACAACAATATTACCGCTGTTTGTCCAAATGCCCCCAAGTCTTTAGGGCAAATTACTCAGAAAGCAAACACTTCTGTGTCCTGCCAGGCCTAGGGCATTGTATTCTAACAAAGCACATGTTTCGTGATAGAGGCTTCAAAGCCTATGTGGAGGACCATTTTGCTGTGTCCCTGCATTCCCATGCACTCTGCTGTCTTGTCTGGGCTGCAAACCTGCCCCAGCAGGCAGCAGTGAGGAAACTAAACCCAGGAACACAGTTTGCAGGCACAGAGCTCACGCCAACGCACGCAGCTCAGTCCTCCTCAGCAGCCCGACAGACCTTTTCACAAGGCTAACTCCAAACCTCAACCACTCCCTTACCTAGAAAACCCTCAGAACCATTTAAAGGTCCTGTAAGGAGGAGAGCAGAGCATCTCAAGCGTTAAAGCACTGATGGTAGGGCAGGGCCCCTCTTATGCCCCAAAATGGAAGAAACATTCTGGTTTCATCCCTGAAGTCTTTCTAAGCCTGCAGCAGTTATGACCACCAGCTTCAGGGCAACACAAACCAACAAAGCCCTCAGCAAACTTCTGGGAATTGCATCTATCCCGAAGATTCACAAATTAAATGGTGCCATTGCTAAATACTCTCCGTTTGTTACAAATGGCCACCAAAAAGAGCAGTGTGGCACAAACCCACTGGTTTGCAGTGACTTGCAAAATAAAAACCAAGACCTCAAAGACCAACAAGTGAGAAGCAGTGAAATGCAAGCTGTAAGCTGATCTTCAGGAGGAGACTGCATTTCATGGGATACCATTCCACAGTCCAGGAACAGCAAAGCTTGAGTCTCTCAGGATGAAACAGGACTGAGGACAGTAACACCCACCTAGGTAAGCAGCAACAGAAATAAAACTGCTCTGCTGCCATGAAAAATGCTTCTTTATCCCTTTTTTGCCATTACTATTAAAGCTGAGATTGTCAGATGTTTCAATTAGCGTAACCAAAATAACAATTCCGGAGCCACTGTAATAGCATTTAGCGATGCAGAAAAAAAACAAAAGAGAAAAAATGAAGAGAGAAAGAGTTCCAAATATCAAGACAAATAACAATTGTTAGTGACATAAATCCTTGCTTTTATTATTGTTAAATCTTTCCCCAAAGAGCCATTTCCCATGACACTTTTATGGTAAAACATAGTAATTAAAAAAAAGAGAAAAGAGAGTGCACTGGGACCTATATACTTCTAGGAGCTCTCCTGAACTTTGATATGATTCCTAAATGCAAAGTCTTTCACTCTTGGCGATTCTTCTACGGGAAGGTCAAGTACAACACAGCTCACTTACTTCTAGCAATTATTTTGGGTCGGATCCTGAGCTCATGTAGGTTATAAACTCTGATGAGTCTTGACTTCACGTCATTTATGTCTCCCTTTATGCTTTACAATAATGACACTGATGAGATCACTATTTCCCAAAAATTCTGCCTTTTCTTCTTCTGGTCACGGAGACCACAATAAGCAATTCCCAAAGCCTAAGCAGCCTTTACAAAGGGGCCATTGTCTGCTCCAGAAGACCTAGCAGAAAATCCTCTTCATCTTAAATATTTGGAGTCCAATCAATTGCAAAAATCTATTTTGAGACATTTTGAAGAGGACTTGCTCTGCTTTTGATGGTGAATCATTTGACACGTTAAGCCTCATGATCCTCTCTGGACAGCTCTTAATCCAAGTGGTACCATATATATTTTAGTCAGTCTGAAAACAAATAAAGAAATAACCTGAAGTTTAATCACTGCAGCTACAGATCCTGCTGGCACAGGTGTGAAAAACTGGTTTCATGGATAGGAAAGTATAAAATATATACAAAAAGGCAGCTGAGCCTCCAGCATGCCACAGATAAAACACATCCTTACTTTGCAGATACGGTAGCTTTTGGATGACAGGTGTGGTACAAGAAGGTAAAAACAATCCCAGATTTCACAGAGATGCCCTCACAGGCAAAGCAGTTTATGTATCACCCATTTTTCTCACAAAAATTGCAGTTAATATTTCTTTTCTCTCTCAGCCTTGGTTCCGCCTCTTTGGCAATGAAAGGCACAAAACATTGAATAACACAAGGGAAATCTTACAGGGATAGCTGACTAATCACAAAACTAAAAATCAGTGCAAGGAGCAATCTTCAATAAACCCTGAGGGTAAAGGGTTAAGATGCAGTTCAGACCCACACAAGTCAACACAGCTATAAAGCAAATTAACACTTCTCATACACAAAATAGCTTCTTTTTTTTAATTTCAACAGAACTAAGACATTTTTGAGAACTTCATTTTTATATCCTCCTGTGGCACTAAGCTCTAATTGGTGCCTATTTGTATCAGTCTAAATCTCCACCAAATCTCTGGCCCTTTATTAGCTCTGATTTTTCTTTCTTAACGTAGACAGGATACTAATTCTGCCTTAAACCATCTTGTAGGATATTGTGAAGCTATCACATTCTCATTTTGAAATATCAAGTAAGGCCTCAATTCTCTTCTCCAAGATAATCAGCCAATTTTTCCTTCTGAATACATCAGCAGGAGCTCACTGCTGACTCTGAAAATCCCAAGTCTCCTAAGCTCTTGTTGCCGAAATACAGAAATTTCTGAAGTTCTCAATTCCGCTGCATTTCTTATGAATTTGATATAATTTTCAAAACCAAAAACTGGCTATTTTCATATTAAATCAGCTTGTGGGAGGAATGTATATTTCATATATAACATACAAAAGACAGTATGCCTTCTATATACATTCATAGGAATACAATGTATACAATAAAGTTTGCCACATTGCATCTTTTGCCTCACTGTAGTTTAACAGAATCCAATTAACTCAATGAGGAATAGAAGATAATAATGTTAAATACAAAATTTTGCTTTTGCTAAAGAGCATACTCTCAGGAATCCTCAAAGAATTACATACTTGGTTAATATTGTGCCCCTAATTTTAGCTTTTCCTCTCCCATTGTACTAATGGTTACTGTAATGGCATCATTAATGGCAAATGATACAAAGGGGTTCATCCCCGGTTCCTAAGTGAAAACCCAGAGTTCATTTACTCAGTTTCTATTTTATTTTGCACCTTGTGTCTGTTATCTCAGGGCCCATTAAACACATCTGTTAGAAACAAGAGTTACTATTCATCTGCATAAGAAAACACTCCTATCTTGAATATTAAGCTATTTGTTTTAGTAAATTGCTCTTTATGGTTAAACTGGAACCATAAAGAGAATATTAGTGGCACTGAAAGGAAACTGAAGGTAATGTCCACAACTGGCACACCAATCTGAGTTACTGCACACTGACTGAGGTACAGGTGCACCTGCTGTGTACCTGTATCAATGCTTAAAACAACCTGGCTGCGCCAAGTGCACCCATGTTCAGTTGAACTACAACCATAAAACTGCAATTCTTCTGTTCTGCAATCTTATAGCTGTATTTTATGTGCTCAGCTAATCGCACTGACAGCTACTTGGAAAAACAAAACAGAATCCAGCAGTACTGACTCCAGCTCTCAGCCTTTAACAAGGCTTCGGTGCGGATGAACACGCATCCACTTTGGAGCAAGTTCCAAAGGGTTTATCTTCCCAATTTCGGAAGAAAGAGTGAGTCATGAAAGGAAAAATTATGTGCTCTATTCATCACATGTCAACAAACAGTACTTGAAAGCTTGGGTTTATATCACTCCTGTCTAATATTTTGCCTTTCCCCGCACTGACGGAGTTGCAGTAGATGATAAATAAAAGATGACAATCTTCCAAAAGCAATTCCCTACGATCAAAAGGGTTCTAACAGAGTACAATCAAGAATTTTTGTTTCTGTAAGCAAGCAATTTGTGCCTTATAGTTACATAAATCATCCAAACAAGGGCCAGAATAGCATGAAAAACAAATAAGACTGCTGAATAACTGACTAAACTTCATTATCGCAGCCATACCCACAGTTCTAAATAGACAATTTGAGATCTTGTGATTGAAAACACACCTCCACATCATTCATCAGCTACTTAAGGCTTGGCACACAGGGAAAAAAGCAAATCACCTCCATAAAGTTAATAGAAACACCAAAGGTCATAGTGAAGAGCACATCATCCATAACCAAGTCTGCATCAAATTCTGAATGATGTACAAATCAGAAATTGTGAGATTATGAACAACTCACAAAGTGTTTGGGCACTGTAGTCTCTCAGGATTGTTAAAACCAGAAGTTAAAGAGAGCCAAAGAAACCACAATGACAAAACTGAGTCATTTATTTCCACAGAAAGCCTAAGAATGCTGTAAAACTCCCCCCAGCTGCCTTTCAGAACTTAGGATACAGTGAGAAGCACATTAATGGTGCACATCCTGTGGCTGTTCAATATGAAGCAAAATAACCAAGGTTTTAAGAACAACTTTGCGTTCTTACAAGAAATAAACACGTAAGAAAGAGATAATCAAATAAACATTATTTTGGTAGATAAAGCATTAGAAAATTCAGGTAAGCATGGAACAGGGCAACACCTTCACAAAAACAACCCCCACCATGTTAAATACCAACCCCACCAAATTCTGAACTCACAGAGAGGAGGGACTTCACAGGTTCTCTGCAGTTCTCAGTAGCACCCAGCGGATGGGACTCACACAAAAACTGCCCCCATGGAGCAGCACAACCCCAAATTTAACTGTACTGCAAACAGGAGTTAGCCCTCTTCTCTGTGTGGCATCTCTGAAGATACTGGTAACTGATGAGAAATAGTCATCTGGCTTGCCTGGAAGTCATAAGCTTGGAAAGAAACATGCAGCAAGAACAGATCCACACAAAAACCTGGATTCTCTCAAAACCCAATAATGCGATTTTAAGAAAAACGTAATTACAACAGAACCAAAATAAGGTGCTAGTAAGCTCCATTAATGTCAGTAAAAATAGACAAACCAGCAAAAAACCCAAACATACATAAACCCACAGGTTTACTGCCAGCAAGAAACAGAAAAAATTACTAAATATTGCCTAAAGCCTGTGGTTTTCTTTCCAATTTTTGTATGGCAAGGAAAGTGCAGTAGCATTTATTTAAAATTTTATGTTACATTATAACTGTAATATTTGATCGTTACCAAATAAATTATGTTAATGAATTCTCCTGTATATCCTACAGCGTTCCAAGAACTGAGGAAACCCTCGGCCATGACCACTCCCCCACACACCCCTAACAAAATCCCAAGACTCCAAGACAGACAGAGCCTGAGCAGGCAGAATTCAAATCAAGCACCAGAGAGTTACATCCCTCACAACATCCAGCACTCTTCCCATTGGGAGCACCTTCTCCTATCTGCATTAATTCTTGCCAGCCCTGTTCTGTCCCTGTTACACCTCATTTATTTGGACTTCATGACCCAACACCAAAATTTGGCCCTGAGGCAGTGACAAGATGGGAAATCAGTCACAACATTCACAAACCACTCCCCTCTCCGACACCTTCTCTCAATACTGGATTTCCATCTTTCCTCTCTGACAGCATCTTCCCAACACCAACTGGGACAGAAATATATAAAATTTCAATTATATGGAATGGAAAATCCACATATTTTCAATTAGGTAATAGGCAGGGTCAGAAATAGATTCCAATTTATCCAGAGCTGCCTCCTGTTACCCTTCCTTTCAGAGAGCAGCACTTCCTCCTACAACCAGCCTGAGCAGGGAAGTCCCATGGACTTCTTTATTTAAGTGCTTATCAATAGAAAAAATATTGCTACACTGCTCCTTAGCCTGTACTACAGTAAATAAATAATTTTTTTAAATAGAGAAATCACACTGGAAGCAACTCCCTATTTTGTGGAATACGGCACTAAAGTTTACTCTTTCCTACAAGACTTGTACCTTCAGGAATTCAATCCCAGATGATCCTTCTGAAAAAAAAGCTAAGTGTGTTCCATATTTGAGATACAGATGCCTATAAAGCAGTCGTTTGATAACATAATTCAACACTGATACAGCAAAAGAGGACATGTAAATATTTCAGCCTAAGGTCATGAAGGAGATCACTGACAAAGCCCCACATCCCAGACCTTCATCAGGTTGAATACAATTCCCACTTGAATTTACAGTTTACACTCAGAATGAATAAAATAATACAGGGAAAAAAGGAATTTTGTAAGCTAAACAATAGCCAAGCCCCCAAGATAAGTAAAAGTGCACTATTAAGCAATGATACTCTAAAACAAAGGAATTTTGTATAATAAAATACTTGAAGAGGCTCCCATTTCCCAGGCCAAATGAATATTAAGTGAAAGACCTCAGATCCTATGTGCAAGTTCCAAAAGTCCTGCTGCATTCACAGTGACAAATGAAATTCTTTATTACTGCAGAGATGACTCATTTATGGGGCGATATCAACACCACAGGGGAAGCAGCTGTCTGATGAAATGAGTATTTGTCTATTCTTATCCATTCTCTAGGAGCCAGCTCCAGCACCCACTGAAGTGAGCCTGATCTTGCCTTTGGATCACAGTAGGATCAGTTTATCCCTGGCCAGGAGATCCTCTCTCATTCGCTGCTCCAGCTCCCTCCAGCACTAAAGGACTGTCAAGGACGAAAATCAAAGGAAATAAACCCTGTAGTGGCTCTGTCAGCCAGATTCTCTACAACCCACAGCCTCATTGATCAGCCACAGAATCATGGGATGATTTGGGATGGAAGAGATCCAACCGTTCCCCCAGCACTGCCAAGCCACTGCTAACCCATGTTCCCAAGTGCCACATCCACACATCTTTCAAATCCCTGCAGGGATGGTGACTCCACCACCACCCTGGGCAGTCTGTTCCAATGTCTGACAACTCCCAGTGGCAAAACTTCCACTCTTTCTCGCTCCATCAGCAGCCACCACTGGATGCTACGTTGTCTTCACACAGCAGAAAAGCACCTATTTTTAAAGTTTTAACACTTTCACAAATATCCAAGATAAAGACATTGATGCCCTGAAGGAGCACTTAGGAAGGGAAGACTTCTGTTCATTCTCTTATCCTGTTTTTCACTGACAACAGGGGTCTCCCATCCCCACAAACTCTGAGGGGATTAAAGCAGCAGCAAGTTTCTGTATTAATAATCTCAAGGCATTACTCATAGGTCCATATATTAAGAAGTAATGGAAGACTATAAGCTAAAACAGGCAGCAAAACATATTGCAGATAGACCTGTCTGAACTGAAAGGATCATTGATCGGAAGAATCTGAACTGCTGCAAATCACTGCCAAAAGTAAAACCAGAGAAGAATATTTAGAATTTCTGTTCAGATGGGCTAGAAGCGCACTAGCTCCTTTGCAAGGAAGCATACTTGTTCTGCAAAAGGCATATGGACATCTTGAGTTCCAGGTGTTGGGAAAACCACCTTCATTTCACCCCTCTGACTTTGCAAATCTCTCTCCAATTCCATTTGTGATTTTCCAGTGCTTTCTGCTTCTCTATTTATTTTAACAATTATTTTTAGATGGGTATTAAATCTATAAATAGTGTCAAAACGCCAAGGCTCTCCTCGTGCCAGCAACATGGTGATTTGAACAGGACGGGTCACAGAACATAAGACTTACGTAAAAAACATTTTGGACATTTGCGGGACATTATTTTCCACCATAAATCATCTCTCCTTCAATCACAGAGCTATATTACAGAAAGTGCACACATTTAAAAATTACACTGGAAAATATATATCACTAAGATGGTTATGTAAGAGGAGGTGAATTATCTCCTGGCTGAAATCATCTGGAAAAAATCTAAATCTCTTGAAATCATTAGCAAATCTTTCAGGGATTTCAATGGGTTAAGATTATAACATATATTGTTATAAAACCAAGTGTTCCTTTATAACCTTTAATAATTACAGTTCCCTATCTCTAAATTATCCTTGTCCACCTCAAACAGTTCTTCCAGAAGGAGGCTGGTTCCTCTCAAGCTTTCTGGTTTTATATAATTAAGTTTGCATATTAAAGTTGGTTTAAAAAGGATAAAATACTCTTTCCCGTGTTTCACGCTTCTGGGCCAATGATCATTACTACAACTATGCAGAGTCTACAACATAATGATGGTTTATTGCCCAAAATAATGGAATGTGTGCTGCTAAATCCAGCCTGATGATGTACAAAATGACTAAACTGCAATAAAGAGAAAACTGCTGTTAATTAACCTTTTCAACCACCTGCATATTCATCAGCTGTAGCAGGACCTTGGCTCCTCCTAAGCTGCCCTGGGAGAATTTCCTTCGTTCCTGTTGTAATGAATTTCCAAGCAGGGCTAAGAGCAAACACGCCAGGCCAGAGTCAGAGCTCTGTTCCACAGCTGCAGAGACAAACCCTTCATGTGACTGGTAGGACACAGGACCCTGGGCTGGCACCTGGCTGTTGCAGAATGTCATTTATAGTAAAATCCACACCGTCACCAATGTTGCGGGGAACCTCATTTAAGAGAAACTCATTTAAGAGCAAACTCATTTAAGAGAAACCTCACTTAAGAGAAAGGACCGTAACTCCTCCGCAACGACGAGGGGAAAAAAGCAGTCAATGACCAATATGATCAATAGCAAGCTTCAATCTGTTTGTTTTTCAGGTTCACAGCCTTAAGTACATTTTTGCAGCACCTAGCAATATTACATGTCATAAAATCATTGGTTAGTAAGACTACTTGTCATTCTATTATTGGTTAGTTGTACAGTCACATCAACCTGTTCCCACCCGCTCGTGGTCCCTACAATCTGGTTTTTTCTATTCTTTTGACTACAATCCTTCTTTCATAGGCCTCGGTACTCTCCGGACCACCAAGGACATCGTCCTTGCAGTTATCTTCAAAATTCTGCCTTCTGCTCGCACAATGCCCTCTCTGTGCTCTGCAGGGGCAAACTCTGCAGAGACACAGACTCCAGCATTCCATGGCCGCCTTGCTCTACGAGCCATCTCTCCACACCTGGCCTCTGCAAGGAGTCAATCCCATCTGCACTCCTGCCCACACCACGGGCACAGGGAGCAGCACCACATCCTAAACCAAACAGGTGAAGTGCTGGCTTCCTTGGAAATCCGGGGAAGACAGCCAAGCACGTACTTGCTTAAGCTTGGGAGAACTCGTGCTGCAATGCAGAGCTGGCTCTGGGCACAGCTATTAATTATTTCTGATTTCACTTGTTTGGGAAACCTTTTCCAGGGCCTCATCAGTCACCAGGCTAATACCCTGCAGCACTTGAGGGAACCAGCTCTATTAAAGTACCGACTGCTAATACCTGCATCCCAGGAAAGGAGAGGTTAGTAAATAAATTATTACCAAAGGAGTGGCTGAGTGGTTTATCCACCCTTCAGACAACACTGCAGGCTTTGTGTTGTCCTCGTCATAATCAAGAAAAGGAAAGAAAATACAACTTGGGGGATTTTTCATCATCCTAAGAACACCCCTGATGCAGCGGCCAGCGGCTGCAGCTGCCATTTGCCGAGCACAGTCAGGCTGTGCAGCACAGACGCCACGGCTGGGGGGGCAGGGGGGGGATGGCCGGGTTCTCCCAAGAAAACACAGCAGCAGCATGGAGAATATAGCACAGATCTCATCTAGTTGCTATGGAGTCTCTGTGCATTTCCTCAGGAAAATTTTGCTGTGATATAGCAGTTGCACTGACCAGTCAAATAACTTTTTTTTTTAAATCTGAATAATTTTCTGTCTCCAGCAAATGTCACTCTGCAAAACAAATCCATGCTCATGAAAGCCACCCCACTCCGCACACAACAGCTTGGCATGGCATTTAAGGCTCACATTAGCATTTTAGATTTTACTCAACTCATCCTGCTAAGTCCTGTCACTGTACCAAACACTCTCAAAAGGTGTCTGTTCATAAACTTCTTCACAAGCAAGATAAAGAGAAAACTGGCATCATTTGGACTGCTTTTTCTTCTGCTGTTACCTAAAGTTCTGAGGCTTCATTTCATGCAAGAATGTTATTTCAATAGCAGGGGGTAACAGCTTCACGCTGACAGAGGGCAGGGCCAGATAGGATATCTGGGGGAAATTCTTCCCTGGGAGGGTGGTGAGGCCTTGGCTGCCCGGAGAAGCTGTGGCTGCCCCATCCCTGGAAGTGTTCAAGGCTGAGTTGGCTGGGGCTATGAGCAACCTGACCTAGTGGATGGTGTCCCTGCCCACAGCAGGGAGTGGAATGAGATGAGCTTTAAGGATCTTTCCAGCCCAAACCATTTTATGATTCCGTGACTTCCAGCAGGAACTAAACAGAGCTAATATTAAACCTGTGGAGACCCTGTGGGGAGGCTAAAACAGGTAACTTCCACTGCTACCTGACTTAACTAAGCGGAACTGAGTCTCTCTGGCTGGAAATGAGGATGGAAGCAATGATTTCTTTCCCCAGGCAGCTCTGATGTCCAGCACCATGCTCATCAGCAAAACCAGAAAAGACTTGCTGAGCTTAACTATTCTCCGTTCCCGTATTGGGGCCGTTTGGGAAATCTTAGTTACTGCCTCCTCCTGCTCCAGCAGTGAGACTAGAACCAACATGGTGCATGTGATTTCTTTCCTCCCTGTTGCACTGGTGCCTTTAAAAAGAAATGAAGCAGGGGAACAAGAAGGCCCAGGTGGGTCCAGGCAGTCCCCAGTAAATCATGGTCTGAGCAGCGAGGCACAAACTGGCTTTTGTCTGCTCAAATCTCCTGTTGCACCATCAGCCTCACTGGTTTTGAGCAGTGATGTGTCTCTGTTAGACATCCTGGCATAGCACAGGCCAGAAGAGTAAATAATTAAAAATAAGCTTAAATTATTTAACCTAAAACAGCTTAGAAAGGCTTGTAATTATGGGTCCATGGGCTGAAATCATTTTCTACCACCCTGGGGAAATAGGAGCTACACTCATTTTGGGTGAACACCACTTGTCAATGCTGCCTTATTTTACATACAGGAAAAAAGAGAAGGCAGATCTAAATTATCAGGCCAAAAGAAATCCACACCCTTTCCTCAGGTCACGTACAAGAAAAGCCTCACATTAATATTTGCTAAATATGAAACACTGCGAATTTTTCCTGACCCAGACAACCAGTCTCACTGGGCTGTTTCAGAGCACATGGAAACAGGGTAACTTTTTCATCTTGTGTTACTTCCCTCCCCTTTCTCCTTCTGTTCATTCTTATCCTCTCTTCATCAGAAAGGAACTCTGCTGGAGGACAAAAAGCTGACCACCTTAAGCAGAAATGCTTAAGATCACTTCCCCCCAAAAATGTCCTTTTTCCAAAGCCCTAAGGAGCTACTGAACCTGCTAGATTCTGGGGATGCTAACACGCTAAATTTTCCATTAGCATCTACAAACAGAAGGTAATTATAAGCATTTTTTTATTTGCAGCCTCTGTTTTCAGTCACTTGTAAAAGGGCAGCTAGCAATTAATCTGTATTGATCCCTATGTAGAAGATCTTAGCACAGGAATGAGTGTTAACATGGTTTTGAAGCAAACTCTGAAAAACTATAAGCAAAACACTAAATCTTTTTACAATACATGGAACTTCCATAAATAATTCCCAAGATAAAACCCTTGAACAGCAACAACTTTGTGAACCACCTGAAATTCACTTAATTACATTTGTAAGATTTCAGTAATTTGTATTACATGCTCCAATACTGTATGTAGCTGTATAAGAGTGAGGAGTATCTACTCCTACCTGGACAGCCCCACAGACTGAACAGTAAAAAAAAAAATGTTGATTTTAGGTGTCTAGGGCTAAAAGGATTACTGACAGGCTGCTAACAGGCATATTCATAAAGACACAGCATGGAAAAGCTCACCAGACGTTCAAACAAAACTATCAGCACTGCTTGGGATTGATGCAGAGAACAGGAATTACTTTTTACAAAACTTGAAGTAGCACCTACATTCTCAAAGAGCAGCCCAGAAGACGTTTTGGGAGCAGAGTTAAGTCAATAAAATCCGTATGAAAATCCATTTGATAGTAGAGCTGCCAGTGCCAGCATTTTGCAGCATCTCAGGTGCCTGAATGGCAAACACTCCTCCTGCCCTGCCCAGGGCTGTGCTCCCCGTTCCCACACTCTGGCTGCACTATAGATTGGCAAATACAGCCACCAGGGCATGGCTCCAGCTTTCACCATTAAACTATGAACTCAGTGCTCATATGCCACTCTCGCTTCAGGTGCCAAACTTTCCCCAGGAGTTCAGTGGAAAAGCCTGAGGGACTAAATTACAGAAGCCAGATTTTGAAAAGCTTGACACTTCACAGTTTAACACTTGACATCCTCATTAAACTTTTTTTTTTTTTTAATTGCTTAACACAAAGCTGCCCGAACATCACGTAATAATTCTTCCACTGGTGCTGGAAAAGCCATGAATTTAAAGGACATAAAATATTTTACAAGGAGATAAACAAAACCATCCCCAAAGCCAGAAAAGTTTATCAGGGATGATTTTCTACAATGTGCAAACGCTCTCAATTTTTCTTAATCATTCATGCTAACTTAAATTTGCAGAGACAGGACAGGTGGACAGTCACCGTAGGCAGGTGCTGACATTTCTCCTCTCTCTTAGTTCTCTTTTTAAAGTTCAGTTAAAGTTCTTTCCACTGAAACAGACCAAGTGAGAGATGGAAACTTGGACATTTTGGACACTTTCATAACTTGATGTTAACAATCACATAATGAGTTAATGCAGCCATAAAATCCAAAGTGTCTGCCATGACACTGGATTGTACCCAGCAAGCTTTACAATGCAAAGGGATTTAGCATTCCAGAAGCACATTTTCCTCCTCCTGCATCCAGTGTCTTACACAATAGAGCCAACAAACCCTGTTAATCTTCTCCCCAGTATTCCATATACAGATTAATTCAACTTAAACTTGTGAAGAGGCATATTCACCCACAATACCAAAACCAAACTGTCTTTCAAAATACTGTTACATATGATTTATTAAGACCAAATAAATCTTGCATTTCAAAAATTACCAAGGAAATTAAGTCAAATACCACATATAAATCAAGGAATGATTAGACAACAATATAAAGGTGAGCAAATTTAAACTTGAGAATTGCTCCTTTCCCATCAGAAGCAAGTGAATTGGAGATCATCAGTCCTGCTTCATTTCAGAACGCTGTGTATTTGTGCCCATGCACACCACACCCCTCCAACAGGACTTTGAGAAAATGAAGCAGCAAGTCCCAATCTATTCTGAAGTGCAATGTCATCTAAAGAAGCTCCATTTCACAAGGAAGCGAAGTAGTGAGGTATTATTTTCACGCCCAGAAATAGCTCCATAAGGAAAACATAAGCTTGAGATACAGAAAGAAAATGCTCAAAGGGCATCAGGAATAGGCACCTCCTACGCAAACACTCCATTACAAAACACCAAAAAGGTTTTTTTTTCATGGCTGGAGAGGCATTGAAACATCTAGAAATTCTAGTGAATCACAGAGATGTTTGCCAAGGCAACAAATGCAACACTGAACAGATAAGACATATTCAGTGCTAAGGAAAGAACAGTAGGTTAAAGCTGCGATGAACCTTCAAAGCTTCAATATACAAAGGTCAAGCAGTGAGAGACTCTTTCCCTTCCTTATCCTGATATAAACTCCACAGGGATGCTGCAGCAGGTTCACACCAGGTGAGACAGCGGTTGGCATCCATGAACCAACACTGGGGTGACCAGGAGCGAAGAACTGCATCTTTGTGTGACTCCCTCCTCCTCAGGATGCCTTTTTCTAGCACACACAAGCACTCCTTAGTTCCTCCACATCCTCCTTCCTCACTGAACTCTGGCCCTTTCCAAAGGGATGAACTTTGGGGCTGCCAGCCTCAGAGCAGAGTCTGCATACCCGATGACAAACGTCCACCCTCCCTGCCAAAGATGTGCTTGAGATTCAAACAGGCCTGCACCTAAGACAAATCTGACAACATTTTCTATAAGGTGAGAAGCCTTTTTTTTTTTTTTTTTTTGGTGTGGTAGAGGATATGGTAACATGAAACAAGGTCTGCTGTTGAGGTAAAAGAGCAAACTCATTCCCTGTTTCCTGCTGCTCCAGAATGGAAGCCACTTGCTGTGCACTGACTCTTCCCCACACATGCTGGAATTCTGCTGTGGGCAGAATCCCTCCATCCTTGTCTTTCTGCAGATATTGTCCAGCAGTAGCTCTATGTGCACTTTAGCGGTCCTTAGGGTGTCAAGGGAAGGACAAAATTCACTTGATGCCATTGGTTCCCAATCTGTTTTAGCAAATAGTGATGAATAATCCAGATGCTGTGGGACATTTTAGGCTAAGAATGCTGAACTCATGAAGAAGCTGGCCTTCAACAAAGGTATAAAAGTTTTTATTTTGTTTTTTAAATACTAAATACTAAATAAATACCCAATTACTGCTGGTAGAAACCAGATGTCAAACTCTGTCCTCATCATTGATGGTAAAATGGTAATAGCCATCAGCTTACCACATTTCTAACATTCAAAAATCACTTTTATTTGGTAGCAAGATCTTTATTTACAACAGGTTTTTTTCTTTGGGATTTGATTTTATGTGGGTTTTGGAAAATCTTCTCAACACTTGTCACATGCAGAGACAGGAAGCTGTGTCTGCTTTGAGAAGTACTTTAGACAGGGAGAAGCAAGTGCGTGTTACGTAGAGCCAGGGGCCAGGCAGCTGGATTCCCAGGCTGTAATTCCAGCTTTGCTGCTGACTCAGTGAGTGACCGTCGTGGAATCAGCCTGGTTTCCTCTCCTCACTCTGCAAAGGGTGAGCCATAGGCAGCTCTCTCCAAAGACACGAGAGGCAAGTGGAGCTGGGCCTTATATATCCTGAATTTAGGTAAAATGGAATTAGTCATGCCTCAATTTCAATGAAATCTATATATTGGAAGCTGCTCATCTCCTGCATTAGCACCTGGCTTTTGATACATTTAAGTATCCACACAACTCTTCAGAAGGTTGGGGGGCTTCCTGTTTACATACACGTTTGCACCAGGATCCATTTTTCCACACTGTAAGAAAAGATTGCCTGCATAAAAGGGAAAATTCCCAACCTGGATGAAAAATAAGCAGAGCTGCCTCTTGTCAACTGGTTGTTAAAATCAACAGCGCCAATCTCCATGCAGGAGAGGGTCTTCAGCCTGCAAACTTCTTTTTGCAGTTTTTGAGTGTGGAATAATTCTGTTCATCTTTAAAGAACTGCTAAGGATGGCCAAGAGATGATGTGAGCAGCTCGCTGCTGCTGGGCCTGTTCCCAGCTCTGCTGCTGGCCAGGGGGCTGTTAGGGCCTGGGGCTACGTCAAGCAGCAGAAGTGATGACATCTCAGAACATTCTGGTCCTACCCCAGCAGCACAGAGGCTGCAGCCACCATTTGCGGTGCTGCTGCCCAGACAGGTGATGGTCACACTGCAAAATATTCAAGAGGCAGAGCCCCGAGGAGCGCACGCCCTGCAGCAACCCTGGGAGCTCGGAGAAGGATGGGATGGCACTAACACAGGCCCAGCATCCTGGCAGAGTTAAAGCCACAGCCCTTCCTTTATCCTCTTTTGCATAATCAGGATGTTCCAGGGACACAGGAGAAGTTTCTATCACAAGGCCAAACAAGCACTTCATGCTCTCAGCACGTACCGGTGCACGGCACGTATCCAAAGGAGGGCTGGAAAAGACAGTCCATGACACCTGACATATTCCCCCACTCTAATGACCCTCCTACAAACAAAATGGATCTCCATTGTAGAGAAAATCCACTCACTGTAGCGTAAGACCTTTCAAACAAATCACGAAGCTGGAACCATATTCCCCCTATGCAGAAAGACTTTCAGCGTTGAGAGAAATCAAAAATACATTCATTTGCATTTTGCCTCTCATGGACCTGTACATCTAATTTGTTCCTAGCCTCCATTTTCCAAGAAAGTCAACAAAAACTGGGAGGGCCCCTACTAGGAGATAATCCCATTTCACAGTAAAACCATTTATTGCTCTTCAGGAATTAAAGTGACACATGTATAAATATCTCACAGATATGTAGCTCACTAGAATTGATGACTAAACAAGAAAACTATATACAGCACATATTCTCTACTTGGATTATTCTGTGTATATGATGGGAGTGCACACATACCCACATATCTGATCTGCTCTACAGCCTGCATTGTGCACAGCACGAGCGTGTAAAGGTACAGACATAAACAAACTCATCCCTGCGCTGCTGTGTGTCTCCTGCAGCAGGAGCAGGAGGGAAAAGCCCAGCCTGACCCACCCCCAACCATCTGACTGAAAGCAAGTTTAGGGTGCAGCCCGGCACTTGTTTATGTAACAGCAAGGTACAGCCGCAGTAGAAGGGAGCCAGGAGCAGGGGCTGAATATTAAAAAGGTGGAAATGCACATAACACTGAAGCATTCTCCGTATTTTCTAAGCAAAGACCACTGGTGATCCCTGGATCCGAAAATCTGATTAGGAGCCTGCATCACCACACATGATTACTAACACGAATGCGGCCTGAGCCTGCCTGCTTGCAGTCAGGGATATGCAGCACTCTGGGAGAAGAGATAGCAGAAGGGGCAGTATTAATTCTATCCAGCTTTAATTAAAGTAGTCCAATAGGCATTTGAATCAAACATGTTGAGGAAATAGGATTTGTGAAAATCGGGAAAAACAACACACGCTGTAATGAAGTAGCTGAGGTGGGTGCTGGGCAGATAGAAAAAAAAGCCCTTCCAGCAAGGACATCCACACATGAAGTACATTTTCTAAAAAGGCTGTTTTACAGAGGATTCCACAATCAAAAATGTAATCACAAAAACTACCTTATGCTGCAGTGTCCCATTTAAGGGATTAGGAGAGTAATCACAATCTGCCCCAAGCAGCCCTGCCCAGCATCCAGGCACTGCACACATTAGAAATGACATTCCTGTTTTTGATAAAACGAATTTGGATGTGACTTAATGAACTCTGCAAAGCGAGCCTTTGAAAAGTCATGGAGATCACACCCAGAGGTCCCAAAGGCATCAAACAGCCTCAGTCATTTTATTTAAGACATGCAGTTCAGAATATAAAAATCTCTAACACTGAATGCAAAACAAATTCAAAATTGCCCAGGTATGCCAAGGGAGCAGATGGCTTCTGAATTCTAGAGATCTGCCAAAAGGAATTGTAAATTCAAACATTACATGGCTGGATTCTGGGCTTTTCTTTTTACAGTGATCTGTGTTTACATAAAATGCAGCAGAAAAGGAAAAAAAAAAAACATTATGTCTCTTAGTATTATCCCTTCCACAGAAATTTATATTGAATGGATAAAAACATGATGACAGGGAATGAGTTAATGCACATCCCAAGCTAGAGAATCCAGAGATGGGAGGAAAGAAACAACAATGAGGAGGCATTAACACAGGCACTCCCAATGTAACACAGTCCTAAAGCTAAGCTTAACAGAACCTTCATTTTAGTACTTTCTACACTATTGTATTTTTTGTGTCCTTGGAAACCATAGAGTGATGTGGCAAACAAATCATCTCTATTGATTTTTTTATCCTTCTTTGGCTTTTATGCCAAGGCAATGAGAGTTGTTATTCCCTCTTTCTAACACACAAGGAAAACAACAGTTAATTATAAATTAAGAGAAACCTCCTCAAAACCTGAACCATCTAAAGTCATATGCCATAAGAGAACTAGAAATTGCCACCAGTAACAGAGGCAAAGCTGACAGATTGCAGACTTGTGTGCCAGGCCCTACCTAGACAAACACACCTGCAGTGTGCGGCGTAAATCCACTGAATCACGGCGGCGAGCCCTGAATCCCTTCAGTGACACCCAAAAACTGCAACACGGCTCAGCTGATGCCCCCAGCACCCCCAGGCAAGTCCTGCACGCAGCATCGAGCAGTGCTGGGGACGTGGGAAGTAGAACTAAAAATGGCAAATGGGGGGAAAATGCTGTTGTGAAGTAGAGAAATGCACCTTCAAGTTGCAAAGCACAAGCACAGCCACCTCCCTCCCTGACAACTTCTCCAGATCAGCCAGAGGGAATGATTCCTTGCTGGGAACGGTGGCAGGTAGCTCCATGCCTTTTGGGATGAAGGGAAAGCGGCAATACCAGAGTGCCATCTTTATGTGGAGGAGCCCTGGGTGGCTGTGGGCTGCCATGGCTGGCAGCACTGTAATCCCACTGCAGATGGGCTAAGTCCACAGCGGGGCTCAGAGGGGATGGGAAGGGAGGCAAAAGGAGAAGGGATAGGGAAGGTTTGGAAAATGAAGGGGAGAGCACTACACATGGCAGCACCTGTAAAGTGCTGCACAGACAGAGGAAGGGTGGGGGGGAAAGGGAGAAGGGGGCTGGTTTCCCCCTCATACCTTGCGCTTCCGATCAGCCCTAGAGATTTTCCGCTGCCTTTTCCTTTCCTTCTCAAGGTTTCTCTCCCTCTCTTCGATTTCAGACTCTCGAACTTTTTTAATGGAAGCAGCTGCGTGAGCCATTTTGGCGAGGAAAACACCAGCTCCAAGGGGGCTGTTCCCACCACACACGGATATCCAGGTGATTTATTTTTTCCGCAAGGGCACTGGCTGCGAGCCAGAACTTCACGGCGTAATCCACTCTTCCTCCTCCGGCACCCCAGGAAAGGTCACGGCTCTGCCCCAGCCCCTGCAGCAGCCATAGCTCAGGAGCAGGAGAGCCGTGTCCACACACGCAGTGTGCCAAAGTGCCCGCAGCCACACGCACACGAGCAGGGAGCAGCCAGAAAATACCTCCTAGCAGACTGGGAGCCCTTCAGCTTGGCTGTGGCTGCAAGAGAAGGCGGGCTTCAGATTTAGCTGGGAAGGGGAAAAAAAAAAAAAGAAACAGGGAGGGGGGGGAAAAAAAAAGGAAAAGAAAAATCGGCCTTTAAACACACATCACCAAATTGGGAAGGTCTTTTGGGATTCCTCCAGAGAGGCTGCGTCTTCTGGCTGGGAGGAAGGCTCCACTTCAGCATCCCCAGCAAGTGGGGGAGGGGGCAGCTCCCGTCAGCTTCTCACATCGCCTTTACGCAGGGTGAGAAGAAAATGGTGCAGTCTGACTTACTGACTTGCTGCTGCTGCTGCGAGCGGCTGTGCCGGAGCCCGGCACACGCCTTCGTGCTCCTCGCCTCCTCACGATCCTCCCTCGCTGCCGAGGCGGTCCATGGAAAGCCGGGAGGAAAATGTGCGGGGCTGGGAGAGCCCAGGCTCAGCCTGCTCACCTGCAGGCAGCAGGAGAGATGCCTGGAAAGGGCTGGCAATGCTCAAGTCCTCATTGTGCCTCTCTGCAGCCACGTGAGGCTGCATCAGGAGAGCTGCATTCGGCAGCGAACCGAACGCAGTGAGGAGGGAGAGCACAGAGCACGCAGCGTAATCTGGGCTCAGCCTGCCCTGCTCAGCCCAACCCCACCAAAGTAAAAATAATACCACCAAGGGTGCTGCTTGTTATTATTCAACCCCAAAAGCTGCTTTCAGGCACTTCCTAAGACAACTTCTGAAAGCCTGCCTTGAAGATGGGCAGTGCTTACAGCTGTGGACCAACAGCGACCAAAAGAGACAGTGACAATATGTTGCTATTTAGTCCCCCCCACTCCCCAAATACAATTTGGGTTTGGAATACCAATGGCTGGGGTTAATATCAGAGACAGATGGGTCTGTCATTTCCTCAGTGCTTATCCCCCTGCTAAACCAGCACATCAAAGTTCTACTCCCACCTCCCTGGGTAGCTCTTTTCACTACTAGCATCAAGCTTTTATTCCTCAGAACAGGACACGGGTAGATCAGAAGAGCCTCTGCATCAGTTGCTAGCAGTAAACTGATCCCATTTCAGCTCCCTCCAACACCACGGCTCTGGACTCTTCCAGGCAGGTCCCGAGGGAGAGGCAGGATGTGACTCCCCAGTGCAGCAGAGCTCTTTGCACCCCTGGCTCACTCACCTCAGAGTCACAGGGATGTGGCAGCTCACCGATGGCAGCACTAAAACGCACCAAACTGAAGAAACGATTCCCTGAGCCAAGTTTCCCTCTGCAGTATATTCCCTGACTTCAGGGAGTTGTCCCTAGAACGGTCCCTAGAGCCAAGCACCACAAATTTCTGTGTAACATCACCCCACCACGAGTGACAGACATCCTGGGAGCTCTTCATGTGACAGCAGCTCCTAGACCAGCCCGAATTCCCCCCTCACATTACTGCGGTACCCACAGAACTTGGTGGCCTCCAGCTGATGTGAACCAGGACCATTTATTGTCCCCGTGGGACTAATCCTCATTGATGATTTCTGTTGTTACTATAAGGTTTCACCTTGAGAATATCACAGACCAAACTTTCACAAAGGATTATATAGGAAAAGTACAAGGCACGGTAAAAGAACCTTTAAAAGAGGAATCTATTTTGTGTTTGAGCCAGTGATCTGTGCATTCAATCAAAAACACATTTCCCTAGTGGAAGGAGGCCTGGGGAGCAGCAGGGCAGGGAGTGCCAGCCAAGCTTTTTCTGGCTCCTCTGTTTGTAGAGGCTGACTTTCTCCCAGTTATTCCCATTTGTGAAAAACCAGGCTACACAGAGCTAAGGGCTAAAACACGGGTAACAGCCACCAGCATAGCAAGACAGGTGGAGGCAGCCATGGGAATAAAATAAAGAGGGAAATTGGAATCCTTTATAGGACTGTGGCATGCTTTGTCTTAACATGGTATGAACCTCACAGGTAGCAATCACTTGTAACCAGAAATTAACAGCCGGTAGTCTAGAACTCAACTTTCCTGATACCTTTTCAACCTTTTTGTGGGATCTTAAACAGGAAATCTGAAAATAAGACCAAATCACAGGCCACCACACTTAGAAATCCCAGTTTTAGGATTTCCCTAAATCACGGTTCAAGGCGTCTCAAGCCACTGAATGCTTAAATCTTGATACGTGGCGCACACAATAGGGTTTGATACACAGGAGGGTTTGCGGCAGTCATGATTAGTAAACAATCCATCATCTTTTGATGATTGATATATGCAGGCTCATCAACTCAGTATCAAATAATTATTCTTCCAGAAAACTTGGTTAAAAGGTTAATAAAGTATTTGATGCACTTTGTAACCAAGGCTACACAAGAGAAAAACATCAGATGCTGGAATTGAACAACTGGTGCCAAGTAAAACAAAATGAAATAACAAATATTCTTTATAGGATTACTGGTAAAGAAGAACTTTAGGTCAGCTCTGGGAGTTCACGATTATGTTCCACAAACATCTTCTGCCTAACCTCAAAGAGTCATAAAAATATTTCATCATCATGTGGCCAAAAAAAAAGTGACTTTCAATAGATTATTTTGGAAAGAATGTATCTTGTCTGGGGAGAAGAACATAAAGTATGTATCAATATTTGACACAGCATATGTCCTTGCAGCAAAGAAGTGTTCAGTTTTAAGATACATTTTCCTAAAAAAAAAAGTAGAAAAAAGGCTTGTCATCGCATTGCGTATACAGATCCTAACAAAAAGAAATCCTTCTGCAGACACAAGTCTGAAGATTACATTTTCAAGTAAAAATGGAGTCTGAGCAATTTCCCCCTAAACATGGAAAACGTATTGTGGAGGTGCTACATCAGAAAAGCAGAATATACAACGATGCTGCCACAAACGGTGTGTGGGAGGGGAGTGGGAGAGTGGGCAGATGCACAATAAGAGAAGAAGAACACAGTTCCAGAAAAAGGGTGGGTTTTCTCTGAAAAGCATGTGTCATCCTCAGCTTGGAATGTAGAAATACAGAACTCCTGAGATTCAACAAATTCCCATTTGGGATAATAAAGCTTATAAGCTTCAACCTGTACAGCGCCCTGTGTGATCCATGAACAGAGTGATGAACCTCACCACAAGATCCAGAGGTGGGGATGCTTAACTGGAGCTCCAGCTCCTGCCTGTCTGTTCACAAACTGGCATAAAGCATCAGCTTCCTGACCTGATGTGCTGGTTTCACAGTCTCCACGTTAGTTCTCTGACCTGCCTGACCAGCTGAGACCATCAGCTCCAGCACTGCAGTGCTGCAATGGCCACAGCTATGCCCAGCACCAGGCTTTACCTGCCAACTTGCAGGTAGACAGACTTGATTTGCTGAGCAAATCAGCCTTTGCACTCTATAAAAATGTAGTGGATGAAACCCAACAGTAATTGAGCACAAGAGAGGATGTAAACAAGTGATTATCCTCCCTGAAGCATATCCACTAACAGGGGTCCATCTCACAAAGATGAGCTTCTCTCTACATAAATCATGTGGGCAGTGCAAAAGCAAAGTTAAAACCAAGCCTAGAAACCATGCCAAGTAAGTGGGACCCAAATCTGCTCCCAAAGGTTCAAAAAAAAGGGGAGGCATTGATGGAGTGGGAAAAGCCTTTCATGCTTCATAGCCAGAATGGAGACTGCTGTTTCCAGTTCTAGGCTCTAGTACATTCAGGAAACTGCCTGGAAATCAAAACTGGTTTCAAACAGCTAAAAATGGGAAAAGGGCTGTCCCAGACCAGGAAAAAAGCTGGGCAATTCAACTTTTTGTCTACTGCTGTCAAAGACCCTTGTGGCCAAGGCAGCTCACAATTCCGTAGGGAATTAGGCTCCCTGAAAAGCAGTGTCCCGCCTGACTTGCACACAATACCTCACAGGTGCATCCCCAAGGTGTTCTGCAGATCTGCAACAACCATCGTCTCCATCCCTACAAACTGCGCACTGATTTAAACTTTTGCTCCTTGCTGAGAGGCAGGACAGGTCAGGCCAGGCTTAGAGGAGTGCACACACAACCATGAGGCGCCCAGACACAGGAGAGCCCTGGCTTGGAATCAGCTCACCTCCACCCACAGGCACGGATACCGACCTCCCCTCTGCTGCTGCTCCAGCCAGGCTCCATGTCAGAGGTGGGCAGCCTTTTCCCCCGCTCAGGAAGCTCTTCTCTGAACACCTCCTCTCGAGAGATGAGGATGGAAGCGACAGAATCGTTTTGATAGGCACAAAAATACTTGGAATGCCAGAGCAGAGTGACAATCTACTTAATTCAACTATTTAAGAATATTCAGGGCGATTGTGTGCTCATGTTAAGCCAGTTCAGTACCTACAGAATTCTGTATTCCTAGGAAAGCAGCAAAGTAATCCTTGTGGAAAGTAAAAGATTAAGCTACCTATGGAAGCACAGGCTACAGTTATAAATTGCCTCCTGTCTCACTCATTGTTTAATCCACATACTAGTAATTCTACAGATACGTAATTCTAAAGGTACAATAACTCTGGAAGTGAGTTACCAATCACATATTCATGCTCTATAGGTTTCATTTTGTATTTCCTGATAGAAAAAATATCGAGGTTAAAAAAAAAAACTCTACACTCTCTCATTATTATTTTACTGAATATGCAAAGACAATGTGTTCCTCAAAGTTCAGTGCTGGAAATTAGTTTCACTGAACTGGAAATGAGGAGATGATATATAAAACTATGTCCTGTCTTTTTTCTGCACCTTGAGTACATCTATTTTATTAATTGAAAAGCAAGCCATACAAAAGAAATTTTAAAACACAAGTTGAAGTACAGATAGACGTAAATCAGACCAGTCTTAACATCTTTCCCTTCTTTTCTGTTAGACCACCTGGATATAAATCACAGCACTGACACCTTTAGCCGTCAGCACTAGAACATATCACAGACAATACAGCAATTTTTCAAACACCACACCCCCCTTACACAGACAGTTTCTGTCTTGAAGGTGTCTGGTTCAACACTGACAAACTTTAAATGCAATTAATAATTAACCCAGGAGAAAAAAAAGAGATACTGATTAGCTACATTCATCTTGGGAGAGTTACTGAAAATAGTAGTCTGCTCTTACACAATTATTTTTCCCACACTATGGATGAAGAAAATGAGATAATATGTTCCTAGGAACATAAGAGCAGTCACTGTGGGATGAGACCAAAGTCTTCTGGCTCCAACAGTGCCCAAAAAACGGGTATCTCACAAAAGGTAGAAAAGGACAAACACAGATGACAATTTCAAGCACTCCATCAGCCTCTGGTCCTTTCAGACTGCTGGGCATCTGTGCCAGGCGTTTCCATTTATGCAGCCATCCTCACCGGCTGTTCTCCATGAACTGGAGCAGCCTCCCTCTGAACCTGTCTGAATTTCCAGCATCCACGACATGTGAAGGCCGAGTTCTGCAGCTCCACTACGTATCCAAAGTACCACTGTCACAGGTGAGCGCTCAGAGACCAGAAAGGAGGCAATGTAAGGTAATTGTCATTAGACCCCTGAAGTCAGCCTTTGTTGCTGCCCAAGCTGCGCCGTGGGGAAAAAAGGCTTCGCACACACTGACAACTTCCCGAACACCAAGAAAAGGATGTAGAAAGGCCCTTCAGAGACTGATGCCTCCCTCTGGTTTAAAGAAATACCCCAGTTATGAGGTAAGGGCATCCCAGCTGCATCCAGGATGGCAATTCAAGAAGTGTATTTGTTTCATCAGAATGCTAAATAAACTAGAGATACATATTTCTAGCAACAGTGGGCATCCTGTGGTTTTCCAATGACTGCTAAGTTGCATTAACTCCAAATATTGCTCCACTTATATTAGTTTTCATATTGATTAAAAATGTTGATGTCACATTCTACTTCAACTAAGTCAAACAAGGCCTCTTGCAATAGCTCACTAAGGGCAACAGCAGACATTTTATTGATTTCAAAAGGTTTGGAAACAGGACCTGGATCATTTAATTCAACATTGCAATGTGCTTTCTCATCTTCCTTCCTGCCCTACCTGCTTTCACCTTTGATTATTGTTTGGTTCTGATCTTGTGAGGGCAGAAGCTGCTGTTAAGATGAATAAAGATCCAAGGGACCATCCTGAAGGTGCTTCAGACCTGCTGGGTCTGATTCACAAAGCGCAAACTGTGTTCCCCAGGCTCTCTCCTTGCATTCCCTCATCCCTGCACTTCCATCGCTGGATCTGTGGAAAAGGGGCAGGGCCCCACCTCCTGCAGGTGCAGCTTCCCAACCTGGCCTCTGCTCCACTCACAACACCAGGAAGGTCGCCTGCAGCCAAGAGCAGGGGAGCTTGCTGGGGCCTGTGTTCCTCCTGCTGCTCCCCCACTGCCACCTAGTGTCACAGACGAGTGCTCCAACAGCCTGAGGGAATGCTCCTTCTCTAATCCTGGATCCTGGGACAGGACCTGTTTCAATCTTAAGGGTAACTATCTGGGGAAAAGTCACAAGATGCAAGTTACACATGGAAAGATACTTGCACATATTTCACTTGTGTCCTTGATGGATCAATCCTGCCACCTGTAATTTAAGTCCTGTTACTTGTTTTCCCAAAAACAAGGGGAATATTGCCAATTACCAGCCTGAGGAGTAAAAAGGAGGGCTCTTCATTCTAACCCCACTGGCCTACCTGATGTAGTAGCTCATTCCAGTCAGAAATGACTCTGCTACAATAACTCAGCTGGGCTACAGTGCTGTATGTAGTATAAACAGTTTAACAGGAAAATCTGTTGATCTGGAAACAGAACACTGTTCTCCCAAAACCAACAGAGCGATGTAAATAAGAATATCTTTACCAACTATAATGACATGAAAACCAGTTATGCCTGGGCAACAAGAGCTTATAACAGGAAAACTGACTTGTTTGCCACTGCATCGGAAGCCTTAAGCCAGTGTGACCCAGATCTCATCCCTTTAAATCCTTTCAGTTGCAACCTCGCTGCTGCACATAATCAGCTCTGCTTAAGCATCCTTGCTGTTACGTGTAGACGTGTGCCTGCACTTCAGTGTTGGACCAGGTCACACAGGTCCATGTTTGAATGGGTTCTATCTACCTTCAATTCAAGCTTTACCTGCCCATAATGATCAAGGGTTTGAGTGATTGCTGTTTACACTATTATTATTTTGTATGTGTGCAAAGGGATTTCCTCACTGCTTATAACAAGAGAAGACCTGGTTGTTACTTGTTTATAAAAACAGGGGACAACATTTTGCACTAAGGATTCTCAAAAGCTCTCACACGTTACTTTTAAATACACCCGAAATTAACAACCATAGTAAACACATTATCACACAAACCATTTTTTCTAAGCTAGATGTTTTTCACCTTTGCCTCACCAAGGAAAGAGGGTGAGATTCCCTTACTTTTGGAGTCTCTCCCCCACCAAATAACTTCAGTGGTCCCAATGTGTGACCAAAGCAATACAGACACAGCATTATTGCCTATGGAATACTGAATTCCACACACACAACCAAACAGTGCCTTTAGCGGACACCTATTTGGAAAGGACAGCAAAAGGACGTACGGAATTTGCCACAGAGTGAACCCCAAGGCAGAGGTGTCCCGGTGCCTTCGGCTCAGCACCCTGGAGAGAGCCCGGCACCCTGGACAGCGCCTGGGGCGGGGCTGCGCCGAGGGAAACGCCGAGAACGCCAATCCGAGGGTCGGGAACCGCTGCGGACACGTCCTGGTCCCCCTCCGCACGCGCTGAAAAGTCAAGTTTCAAAATCTAAGAAAAGCAGATGTGCTTCCTGTGGCAGAGGTTGGTTTCTGCTGGAAACATGGAGGCGGGTGAAGCACAGCGAGTGTTGTGCTTCCCACCAGGAGCGCCTGCGGAACGGATGGCAAACGATCCCCCTCTCCCGGTCAAGCCATGCTAAGGCAGCCCTGGATTCCCATGTCACACAATCACAGAACGGTTTGGCGGAGGAACCTCAAAGCTCAGCCTGTTCCACCCCCCTACCATGGTCAGCGACGCCTTCCACTAAACGAGGCTGTTCCAAGCTCCGTCCAACCTGGCCTTCCAGCGACGAGGCATTCTCAGCTTCTCTGGGAAACCCTGTGCCAGTGCCTCACGACCTCCACAGGGAAAGATTTCTTCCTAATATCTAGTCCAAAACTAGCCTTTTCTCAGTTTAAAGCCATTAACCCTTACTCTAGCCCTCCATGCCCCTGTCCAAAGTCCCTCTCCAGCTCTCCTGTAGCCCCTTCAGGCTGAACACACACAGCTCTCCCAGCCTGGCTCCCGAGCAGCGCTGCTCCCTGACTCCGAGCATCTTCACGGCCTCCTCTGTGCCTGCTCCAACAGGTCCATGGCTCTCCTGCACCAGGCCCCTCGGGGCTGGAGGCTCCAGGAATCCTCTACACTGGGGTCTCGCAAGAGCGGAGCGGAGGGGAGGAACCACCCTTGGCCTGCTGGCCATGCTTCTGGCACAGCCCGTTACAGCTATTTCAGCATCAAAGCAGCCCGAACACAAACTTTTGGGATGCCTAAAACACAGCCCTGCTGTAGGGTAAGATAGAACAAGACACTCCCTGTGCCACTGGAGAAACACTGCGAACTCCTGGGCATCTTTGTGAAATCGAAAGAGACAGACTACAGGGGGATTTCTAGAGGAAGCACCTGAGAAGATGCAAACACCTGAGGCAGCAGAAATGAAGACACATTTTCCCGACATGACAGCTAAAAGCCAGAAAACCAGGTCTGAACACCAAATCTGGCAACAGGCCCGGGGCCTCTGAGCAGGGTCCAGGGCACTGCTGAAGGGCCCTGCCTCCCTCCTGAGCTTCTCTTGGTCTTGGATGAATCATCTACACTCTTCAGCAAGCACCTGCCAGGTGACCTTTTAAAAGCATTTCATAACCTATTACAAACATCTTTTCTAAGTAGTATCAATTTTAGGACTTGTTTTTGAGTCAGATAAATACATAGATTACTCAGAAATCACTGAGGATGCAGCTTGTTGTCCTTCTATGACTTAAAAATACAATGCAAATCTTACTTCCAAATACAAGCTTCTTCCTTGTCCTTCCCTAGAAGTAATACTACAGGTTTGTGGGTTGGTTTGGTTTTTTTGGGTTCCAGGCCTGTGTTTATGAGACCATATACTGAAAAACTCCCCAAAGACACAAACACACACACAAAAGTATATTTGATGCACAGCATTTTCTTTCACTGTGAACTCAAAGTAGAAGAGCTTGTCCATACCAGTACACCTTCAGTTATGTGAAGCGAAGCATTTCCCAGAATCAAGAGATGGTATGACATATAGGAAGATAGAGATTATCATTAATCTGTTCCTGAAGTGCCTTCAATTTCCATTAATTCCTGTGGAAGATGAGGAGGAAGAGTAAGTCTTTTCAAACAACTAACATGAATGGCTTCCAATCCATGGAACAAAAGCAGCACTCTGCCTAGATGAATCATTTTCATTGTAAAGGAAGTATCTTTCTAACAAGTATAATTTCTGAAAAACACTGACTCTTTGGGAGCTTTGGGAATAAAGACCTTACAAAAAGGGAGCTGTCTGAACCACTTTCCCAAACAACCTCTCGCTATTACGGAGATGTGAAAATGCACTGCAGAGACCATTACCAAAAACACATCCTTGCAAAAGCATGCTGCAATCTGACATGCCTGATGTAACTGGAAGCCTTGCTGGAACTCAGCTGTGTTCATCCCTTCCCTACTGCTAAAATGCTTAGTGATTTAACACTTCACCAAGACAATGGCATTAAAATGACAAATAAAGATTTACAGCAATTTACCTATTTCCTTATCCTTACTCCAAAAGTCACAAGTGGGATGCTCTCACTTGGAAATCAGACATCTGCCTGATTGGGGTTAAACTGATTGTGAACTGAGGTGGACATGGACTAGAAACTTTTCCGTGCAAATCTAAGCAAAGCTGGCCCTCAGGTGCCAGAGGTTCAAATCTGAGCTGGACATACCATTTGTACATATGTGGCAAAAGGGCAGATGATTCATTCACATGGGTTAAGGCTGAGCTCTGCATTGGAAAGGGATAAAGGCAGAAAGCAGAGACTTGATGTTACAAAGGAGGACAAAAAGAACTGTGAATGTTTGGTCTAGACCAAAGACATACTCCATCCCAGGCTTTCCCTCAGTTTATTATCCTCAAGCTCTTGCAAAAAGCAAAACAAGCTTGTATCTCCCCAACAGGCAGCACTGGATTACGGCGTTTTAATTCCACTCTGCCCTGTTCGTGCTCCTGGAGCACCAGTGACGAGAGTGCGTAACAGAGGTAATCCTCCCTGCCCCTCCTGGCTCACAGAGCTGCCAGACTGAGAATTCCTTTCAAGACAGAGAGTTCTTTTCAAGACATGCTGATGGCACAAACAATTTCACAGGATGAGTTTCACAGCAGGAGTTAACTGTAAGGAAAAGGCAGAAGCTGAACTTTCCAGTGAGAGATAAGGAAGACAAACACTAGCTAACATTTAACACATCACCAGGGATGTGAGAAACCTAGATTTCAAAATCCCAGGCGTCCTATCACCTCAATGAATTAATGGCCCAATTAAAACACTTATTTATGTAAAGTAGAACAGCTCCCAAAAAAGAAGGAACAGACTAGTCAGGCACTAATACATTCATTTGGGACTTCAGAAACCTCTCAGAATCCAAAATCTCCAAGTAAAGCCACAGCCACCAGTCCTTTGGCAGAGATTTGACACCTTGCAATGGAGCAGGCTGTCAGAGCACCGAGTCAGCCAACACATCCACATGACAGAGCACACTGGTCAAGTGTAAAAGCAGGAAAGGCACCTCAGCACTTTTTGGCCTGTCTTTCAGCTCGGTTAATTTGCAGCTTTGTGCTCTCATGCTTACCTGGTCTTTGTTGGTGCTGGCTTGAAGGTCAGTGCATTGTCCACCATTCCAAAATGCAGAGGTATCCTGGGAGATCATGTTTTCCATACTGAAGGAAATATTTGCAAACTTTCCAAAATCCTAAACAGAACGACGCAATCCCTGTGATTCACCTCTCTTTAACTGCACCCAGCCAGCAGACAGGATTTATCAGCCCCTTCCCTTCCTTTAGGCATCCTCTCTCTTCCTTGAGGACACAAGGATGCACAGCAGAGGGCTTTCTTAGTAAGAATCAGTCTTAAATTTGACCTCTGAAGAGAGGGAAGGAGTGGTAGAGAGGAACCTCTAGATACTGTAATACCACAGCATCCCCTGCACTACTGCAGGAGGGCAGAGGAGTCAGGAGTGAAGGGACAAAGCTGAGCCTGAAGAGGGGAAAGAAAGGTTTGTTTAATGTCTGTCTTTTCCTTTCCCACTAATAAATACATTTTTCCCCGAGTGTGTTGGCAGTGCTGGAGCTGAGCACCACATGGTGGCACTCCAGACCTGTCTGTCCCCAGCAGCCTCAGCTCTGCCCGGTCCAAGGAAAAGCAGACACCTGATCTCTGGGTACCAACACTTCCCTCTGCCCTGAACTATGTCTACAGGTTCTGATACATTTAATACTGTTTAATACCTTAATGCAGGTTAGAGGAATAAAAAGTTGTCCACTGGACAACCGTTTTTAACTGACTGAAATAAAAAGTAAACTACTTCTCCACTAATTTTAAACTTCTCTTGAGAAAGGTCCCCTCTAGATTGTCTGCTGCAGGGCAGTGAAATGGCAATTTTGCTGGCCTGAAGCACTGCTACAACTGCTGATTCTGTTCCTCCCCTACCGTAACTCTGGCAGACAAGTGCTGCCAGTTCATGTTTCCCCACCTTTGAGCAAGCAGGCAGAAGAAAACTAAACAGGCAAACCATCCCAAGTTCCTCCTCACAGAAAGCCTGCTGTAAAACTAAGGAGAGGACTTGATGATGAACCTGATCAAGCTGACAATGTCCCTGTTTGTGTCAGGAGGTTTGAACTAAAAGGCTTTTAGAAGTCCCTTCCAAACCAAAACTATTCTCTGATTCTATGATGACACCCAGGGTATTTTAACACAGCAATTTTAAGGAAAATCTGCAGGCAATGCCCTGACATCCTGGCAGTGGGATAGTGCTCTTCTTCCCCACCAGTGCCTGGAGCTGTCTCTCCCTGGCAGCAGCCACCCAGAGCTGCCCAGGTGCTTTTCCTTTCTAAACACTTCACACTGCAACAACCAGCAATGGTGCACAACTCAGCAGTGCTGCTGGGCACAGCCATCCCTCACATTAACCCGTAAGTGTTAATTTAGTGTAACGAGTGCTCACACACACGAGTAGACCGTATGACATATGTGATTTCACACTGCATTTAGGATGAACCACTGTTTCCACTGCTCTCTGCACTACCTGGGAAATAGCACGGTGCCTCCTGCTTTTTGCAGCACACCACCTTTCTCATTTCTCCGAGTTTACTGCTGTGTTGCAGTTTAGCACACAGAGGAGGTTACATCAGACAATCTACAGTGTAACTCTGCACACCGTATACAGAGAGTTTACCCAGGAGAGAGGACAACAAAAGATTTCTCACCGACCATCAGCAGAAATGCCTTTGGGATTTAGCGATCTTTTCAACACACAGAAAGGGCAAATCTTTCACTGTCAAATGCAAAACAAATTCTTTTTTGCCATGAACACAGGTGCCTTGGAGAACAGTGTTTTCCACAACCTCATCATCCCCCAGAGACAGAGAGAAAACCGTTCCCAGTGAGGACAAAGAAGTAACCTTTGCAAAGTCTCCCGCTGGCTTTTGCTCTGTATGATCTCAGATTCGGTGCTGCTGCGCAGTCATGTGTAAGGGGACTATTTCCCAACTAATCACACATCAAACTGCACGTGTGTGCAGGAACAGTTGCTTCAGCTGCCAGCCTGTACAGGAGGATACAAGAAACCCGATTATTGCTATTTTACCCTTTGGTTTCTTCTCCCGGATTAATTTACTGTTGCTGTCTTAACCAGTTCCTATGATGGGAAAAGGAATTTCTGCAACACAAGTATGCTTGGCAGGATTCTACATGTGGTCTCGCCTCCTACAACATCTTAAACTGCAAGATACGTACTTAACCTTGCACCACACAGAAATGCACCCAGGGTGAGATGTGTAGGGGAAGATGCAGCTGGGAGCTTAAGAGAAGAATGAGGGGGCTGTGGAAGAAAATGGTATCCGACAGGAAACGACATGAAATCCTTTTCATTTTGAGGAGCACAAAAAGGCACGCCTACAGCCATTTCTCCTCTCTGATCTCCTCATCAGTACAAGCTCAAATAGGAAATTAGCCCCTGCGATCTGGGAGCTGAACACTGAGTGCTCAGTGCAAAAAATGAGAGCCAGGAGGCTCCTTGAGGAGACTCCTCGAGTTGCTCTTTGCTGTTCTTTCTTGGGAGCCTTTCAGCAAGTGCAGGGGGTCAACTGCACCACAAAAATCCTGACAAACAGCAGATCCAAAGTCTACATTGTGAAGGGCATTGCTAGAACAGCTTGTTGTTAATAACAATTTCTTAAGGACTAATCTAGGCAAGAAGAGAAAACTTAGTGTAACTAGCATCACATCACATCACATCACACAATGTGCATGAAACAGCGCACAGTATAAGAACATTTATGTTGCAAATACAAGCACTTAAAACCTAAAAAATTCCTAATTAGGACCAAAATCTCCATTCAGCCCTACTACACACATTTCCTTGAGATTCAGGGATCACACACTATACATTCGTGAGGCCTCTGCCCCCTTCAGTGAGCAGGCCCAAGCACCACACACTTAAAAAACAGCTTTGAGCACTTATTTTCTCCTTGATGCTCAACGGGTGGCAGAATGACTTCCATTCTTCATGACAAACCTGATTTCTGAGGATTAAATTATTAATTCCCTCATAGACCTTTCTGTAGTTCTTTCTGTTACATATATATATCTGTAATTAGTACTAATGCACTTATTTTCAAGAACAGCTTTGGGACATGAAAGGCACTTAATCTTCAAGGCCAAATTTATTCTCTAATTTTGTCTGCACCAACCAGAAGGACTTTGAATCTTATTTTTCAGGATATATTCATTACACGTTGCATTTGTACTGCAAAAGTGACGTTTCTATGGGCTTCATTTGCTATAATGGATGCTCAGAATTTGTACAGGTAGACCATGAATCACAAGCCAAGCTGTGAATAAAAAGGAGGGAACACGTAACTGTTGGCTGTCCTTGAAAACCCAAGTTTTCTCATGTGAGCAGCATCACGCAGGACCTCTGAAGAGAACAAAGTCAGAATTCCACATCTCCAGGGCAGTGCTCACTTTCCTAAATGTCCAGTTCTGCTCTCATCCTCATGATCATGTCTTAGACATCCCAATTCCAACACAGCCCATGCAAGAATGCCGCCCTCCCCTCATAATTAAACTCACGTGTAACTCAGGTCTAGCTGCGCCCCGTAAAAGTCATATTTATCACAGAAAAATAGAGCACAACGTCACCACCAGAGGTCTGCAGCGGAGAACACACCCCTTATTTCTGGCACTTCTTCATCTTTATGCATAACTGTCCTCAGACTGGCTCCTGGGAATGTCTGGATGCTCAGAAACGCTGTTGTGCCGGACACACCAAGTGCCAGGCTACCAGCCAGCATCAGCAGTGTCACCATTTGTACCTGTACCAGGCTGCACCCAGGAGCTGGTGGAATACAGAATGTGCCTGGAACAAGACAGTTAAAAAAACATAAAGAAAGGGAATAACCTCCCATCAGCAAAAACTGTATGCAATGCCAGCTTGGCACCTGCCTTCCAAACCAGCTCCTGGACTCAAGGGCCATCCACTGACATCTCCTTATGCATTTTGGCAGCAGTCTCATCATCCCTCTTCCTCAACGCTTTACCCTTGCCACACTGCAGTATTTCCCCATCCCCTTCTCCCAGGCCTATTCTGCCCAGGGTGTCCCTGCTCCTCCCTCCCCACTGGGTTTTGACAGATGTCCCGAGGCAGCACTCGGTGTTTTGCAGACAATCAGACAACCCAGCAGCAAGCCTGCTTAGGCGCATCCTTCCCGAATTCCAACACCTTCCCTCTTCCCTGCGGCAGCCCAGCAAAGGCGGGGGCAGCCGGGGACCCGCAGCGCAGCAGCCCCAGCGCAAAGTCACGGACAGAAAAAGGGCAGGATGCCGTGTGCCAAGGCCACGTCCAGGCCACCAGGGCTCGGTGCTGGGCTCAGCTCCGTGCGCGTTCCCGGCCCGCGGGGACACGGACGGCATCGCCGGGGCGGATCGCTCCTGCGGAGAGCCCCGGTCCCCATGGCAACAGAGCCTGGATTCCGCACGAGCCGGGCGGAAAGCACAGACTGCGGGATTGACACGGCCTGAGCCAATGGGGTTTGCAGCGTTCCCGAAATCCAGGCACCTGCAGAACAAATGCTTTGCCACATCAGTGTGCCATACTCCCACAGGTTTTGCAAATCTGCCTCTCGCAGCAAACACTGGTGTAGTATGAGGAGCAAACACAGCAGGGAGGGACTGTGGTCCAGAAGCTGCAGAGGGAGCAGACACACGCAGGATATTTCTGGCTCATCTGCTGATTTTCTCTTTTTTTCTTCAGGCAAAACACATTGAAATTCTGTAAAAATGTGTATGTAGAGTGCTACATTCTCTGTGGTTTTGCCAAGCACTCTGATAACTTTAGCAGCTAAATACGTCTACAAAAGTAAGAAGCCTCTGACAGCAGATGTGTTATTATATTAATGCACAGCGATAAAAATAGAAAACTGAAGTTCCACACACCTACCATCACGAAGATTAATTTTCGTAGCACAAACCTCCACTTCCCACCACCCTTTTTTTCCCTACTCTCCAAAGTGGAGGAAGAAACCGGGTTTCCCCTCCATCCACACATTCCAAGGCATTACAGTCTACACAGCATAATAAACTGGCCACATTTCTTCTCTCCCTTTGCTTTGCCGACTTTATCAGCAATAGCCAGAGCTTCCATGTAACTACACTACTAAAATACCATAAAACAAATTGCTCCATTGATACTGAGTAACTACACAACTTTTTTTTTTTTTTCCCCCACCCTAACAACAGCCATGAAAATCCTGAAAAACCTACTGGATAATATATACTCATTTAGACTCTTCTTGTAGTCTGGATTCTCTTGTCTTAAATATTGGGTAAATTGTTTTGTTTCTTTACTCATAGACGACTGTTTCTCTCTACACACACACAGACATCTGTATTCACATTTACTTAAAACCTCTGCTAAATTAATTGCTGATCAGAGGAAAAAAAGCAGTGGAGAGATGCAGAAATTTCTGAAGGATGTTCCCTTCCCTGATCTTAACAGGGAGCTTGCCTGTCCTGTCATGGACCCAGCACAAGACTGAAATAAATACTAGTTCTGCAAATGCTGGGATGGATGAAGATCCATCGAAGAGTGGCATCTTGAAAGACTCTACAGAACAAGACAGTTGGGGTACAGAGCTGTTGTAAAGCACAACAGATAAGTAGGCTTATTTCTAATTGACCCAGGGCTCAATCCAGAAGAAAATTAGTTTTTCCAGCCTTACCAGCTTTATTAAACTCTTTTTCTACAGAAGCCTCTGGTAACAAGAGTCTTAAAATGCATTAGTAAATTATAATTAGGGATTTCTTATCTCTTTTACATGCTTACAAATTAAAATCCAACTAAGTCAAAGAAAGGCTTCCATTGACCTAGAAGGCTTTGGAGAATCTCCCTGTAATTTTCACTGATGGTAGCAAGAATTTCGTTTGCAAAGGAAAAATAAGAAGCTAATATTTTGCCAAGTGAAAACCACAAAGTGTGGGGAATTCTTGGTGAGCATCATTTTGTATACCAGAAGAGCATGTGGAAGAAAGACAGCTTCGTCTCACAGCAAAAAGTCAGTAGAAAACTCTATTTTTTGAAAATGCACAGTAACCAGTGACATGGGAGCTCGGAGAGCTCAATTAAAGCCAATCCCAAAGCACCCAGGTCATATCACTCACCTGCAACAAACAATCTGCCCAGAATAGTTGGCTTATGGCAAGTGTTTCCTAACATACACATTACCTACGCCTATTTACCTTCACCATTAATGGCAGGACACCTACACGCACTCCAGTGACCTCAGCATCAGTGTATCACGGCTTACTTCTCCAGGACAGAAAGAGCAAGGCTTAAGTTCTGCAAATGGAATTCAATTAATCATTTTTACCATGCCAACAATTTTTTATAACTGTAATAGACTGCATGGCCCAGCAGTGTGACAGCTAACCAGGCTCTAGCAACAGCGTCAGTGCTCAGTTTCTGCAGATTTCTGTGCATCCCTGTCTTGTGACTGGACACAAGTCAGTTTAGTTTTGGTTTTAAGTCAATAACGAATTTTTTTTTTAATTTTTTTTTTTTTTTTTAAAATCTCAGGACCATACATATAATATTGAAAAGTAAACAAAATTGAAAACTAAATGCATGCATCCTCTGGCTCGGTGCATTCTTCTTATTTTATGTTTTTTGAAGGGACCACCCAGACCCTTAAAACACTTTCAAAAAGTAGTTGTTCTAGACATCTCTTATACTCTCTGTAAGTGTAATAGTATTCCACATTGATTTCGTGTTGTATCTCTAGCAACAGGTGTGGTACCACTTTCTTTGGTTAATAAGTAAAACCCCCTAATCTACAGGAATATTTTGTAGCAGCCAGAATCAGCATACTGAGGTATCAATCCCATGGAGGTGGAGAGGAGATCATGGGATACTCAAAATACATATCCCTGTCTGGGGACACGATTCACTGCTGGGTCCTGGGTTCTTCCCTCGGGAGTCAAAGCTCTAGAAACTCCTACACAAATCATACAATCATAGAACAGGTTGGGTTGGAAGGGACTTTAAAGGCCACCTGGTCCAATTCCCCTGCAATGAACATAATTTAATGGAAAGTCAGGGACCTTTGGAACTTTTCTGCTTTTAGTCTGAATTGTGCTCATTTATTCCATCTGGCAAGAATTAAATCTACTGATTCCCCAGTATCATGGGTAAATATTTATTAAAATAGCAAATAATTCCTTACAGTCAACAACATCTTGCTGCCTGTCCAAGGCTCCAGCAGACCAACAAACTGACAGCTCTGTATTGGAACACAGACAGAAATAAGCATTTCTCAGAACAGAACCCAAACTAATTGGTTTCCTCTCCCTGCCTCCAGTCTGACACTTCCAGCTAAGCCAGAACAGCAATCTTGAGTGTGAGGCTTTTGGTGCCTGAGGAGAAGAAAATTGTTGGTGGTTGGGGTGGGGATTTGCATCCTGTGTGGAATCAGATTATCAAATAACTTCCAACAGAAACTCAGGAGTGTTTTAGATAACTTGCAGTGAAAACATTTCTCTGTGGTTATAAAAAACTTTTGGTGAAACTTTTTCAGGCACATAATGGCTTGTCAGTACAAAACTCTTAATGAGGCATCTTAGCAGATCATAAAAATATCTATTTTCCACTGTAAAAGTTGCCTTTGCTTATTATAGATAGGGAGAAAAGAAAAAAGAAAACGAGAAAGAACAGCACAAGAAACAACTTCCACCCTGCTGAAACATTTCTGCAGAGGAAACTCTTGTTTTACAAAAACAATCAGTGTCACTCAGGACTCAAAATTAATGAGGAACCTAGGGAGGGGGGAAAAAAAAATCCCCAAGCTAAAACTATTTTTGGATGTTAATCTCCAGCAGCACACAGCACTCATGAGAGCAGTCTGCACCGGGGTGTAAACAGCCACCCAACCTGGGAGCCAGTTTATCTGCAGGGTGATTAACCCTAGATCACCTGTTTTGATATTTTACCTTGATTTGCCTTAGGACATCTCTGTAAAAAAGTCTAAAAACTGTTCCCACACTTTTCCCCTGAACTACCATGCCAGAAACTCGCATCATGGACAACGATGCCTTTGACTCCAGTAAACATGCTGAGACATCATGAGATGTAAGGTGCAAAATATAGCTCTTTTTTGTATTTATCACACAATTAAGATATTTAGAAACATACATATATATATGAGTTTTACATGCATATACATAACACTCCAAATGAAACTCCAAGGTGAAGATGAATCTTCAGGTAGCTATGGGGTAGGAACTCATTTGTAAACGTTACAGCCTGAGCAGCTGTCACTGGTGTAAGGTGTTTGTTTGATTTGAAAACCACCCTGCAGGAAAGGCCAGCCCTCCATTATCACCTGATGTGGATCTGCTGGACAAGCTGAAGGAATCGTGCTGCTCAGGGCTTGGTGAGGACCTGTCCTTGGAAACGGTCCTGCAGTAGAAGGAATGTGCTAATTAGGACAGTGTCCTGTATCATTTCAATCCTCTGTCAGACCCATCTGGTCACTTACAATACATCACCTTGGCAATTTTCTTCCATTCCAGGGTGGTAACACCACTGATCTAAAGGCTGGCCACTAGCTTTCTCTGAAAGGCTGAGCTAATTACTACAATCCCCTGCAGTGTTACTGAGGTGACAAAATCTCAAGAGACTGCAACTGGTGATGATGGCGTGCCAACAGGCTTAGGGACAAAGTCTCTACACTGAAAAACTGGATGTGCTCGGTACCAGCAGCTGTAACTAATATTGATTTCCTTTGTTTTCATTTCTTTTTTTTATATTCAGAAGGCGTAAGTAACAGTAGCAGTCAAACAAGTTGTTAACCAAGCTGTGGAAAATAGTTACAATTCAAAAACAACAAAATATAGCAAAGACTGAGTTTTGTGTTTTGTACCAACGTTCTGGAACTAAAGAAAAGGAGAGAAAGAAAAAAAAAAAAAGAAAGGTCAAGGTCAGGAACAGGCTGCCCAGGGCAGTGGTGGAGCCACCATTCCTGGAGGGATTTAAAAGACGTGCAGATGTCGCACTTGGGAACATGGGTTAGTGGTGGGCTTGGAGTGCTGGGGGAACAGTTGGACTCAATGACCTCAGAGGGTTTTTCCACCCCAAATGATTCCATGATTCTCTGCAGAAAACAGCAGAGAAAGAAGAGTTCCTGGCTGATCCACCAAAATTTTGATACACAGAAAACCACCAAAAACCAAATCTAGTAAAAGAGTCAAGTGGTAAGGATTTTTAGCAAGGCCCTGCTGCCCTACCTAGGACGATTTCTGCCCTTTGAAATGCCAAGTACACGGTGACTGTCACGCTTGTGTGTCCACCGGGCCCCCCAGGCAGCTGCAAAGCTGCCCCGGTGACACCTGCATGGCTCAGCAGAACCGGGACTGGAAACGGCTCCCTGCTGACTGGATCGCAGGGAAAATTGGATAACCTTCACAAAACTACACAGAGGACTTCCACAACAATGAAGCAGCCCTGACATAAAGGGAATAATAATGATCAGAAGGAGCAGGCAAAGTCGATTTGATAAGAACCTAATCATGTCAAATAAATTGCAACTTCTGGGGTGGTTTTATTTTAATAAGGCCTTTTAAATGGACCTGCATAAGCACAGTGGTATGGAATAGATTAAGATCAAATTACAAAAATAAGGCTATTTCCTATTCTTTGCTATGCATCTCTGTCCTATGAATGCTGGAGGTGAGATACTGGATTTGGAGAGATTTCCACAGCTTGGAAGGCAAAACACAGGTGGGGAAGCTCCCCCAATGAGAAGAGGAGGGGATGGAATCAGATTTTCCCTACTCTTCACACTGTCCAAACCTGACTTAAACTTCAAAACTCAGAACTGGGTAAAATCTGACAAAAAAGTTTAAAACGTATCAGTCAATTCTACCCATCTGAGTGGAGTTTTTCTGGTTTTCTGCCAGTACTGATGATACAGAAATACAGCTCTACACTCACACATTTCATACATTCTCCAGCTCTAATTGCTAGTGTTCATGCAGTCATCTACTAATTGCATTACTTGTTATTTCCAACACAAAAACAGAGCAGAGATATCTCCTCACTCCATTTGTCTCTTCAAAAGCATTGCCTGGTTGTGCATAAAAAGCCTTCACAGGAAAATAATCTGAGGAAAAAATTGTGAGCCTGCTGCAGATAACGCTAATTCCAATGTACATCTTAGTTATGAAGATTTGCCTTTGATTCGGATACTTGTTTCAAGAAAATTAACATGCAAACCAGAAATTATCATAGATAAGACAAAGGATGAAATTAATTTTAACATTTCTGTCTCTTCTTTTCTGCTTTATTTCAGTAAAAATGGGGGCTGGTGTCTTTCATACACCAACTACAAATTTGTCAGGTGAATTTTGGTACCATCTACAGTGGTTTTTGTCATCCAGCATAAAAATCAAAAATGCCTTTGTTAATGTACTCCAACTCCTTTGTTGACACACAGAGGGTGTGACAAAGTCACAGAACCATAGAATGGTTTGGGTTGGAAGGGACCTTAAAGATGAACGTCAGCAGCAGAGGTTCCTTAACTTGCAACCAGTTATGCTTTAAAAAGCCTATAGTGAGAAGGTGGGTCTTCCTGATCTGAAAAATGAGGGTCAAATAATGCTTGGATCAAATCATACAAAGTTCTTTCTTGCTCATTCTGTTCATGTCATTAAAATGCCTTAAATTTCCCTCAGTAAGCCATGGAGCTGACAGTCTTCATCAGAAAACGGCACAGAGAGAAATGCTTATTTAAAGCCAAAATGCTCCAGTGGGAGACACACATGTGCACCTACAGGAAAAATCCACACACACGCCCCATCCCCACTAAACACCTCTTTTAGAAAAGCTGTTAATTATGTCTCAACACTCCTCCTCTTCCTCATTTGTAAGCTCCATTACAGCTACCCAAAGTCAATCCCTCCACTTCTTGTCTGCAAATAACCATCAAAATGGGCACGTTCATCCTTCACTGTGAAAGTCATTAACAAAGAACAGAGTTTATCTCCAAGACTCACTTTAAAAGCAGCACTACTCACGCTAAAGTGGCATGGTAAAAGCACTGAAATGTCTTTTACCACAGGGATTTATAAGATTGTAGCCTAGAATTTAAGAAAGTCTCAGTGATATAATATCCTTTTAAACTGGCTGTTGTTAGCAGGTTACCCTGAATATTCTCAATGCCTTCAACCATACATTTCTGAGGTGTCATACACGCATAAACTCGTAATGACCTAGGAATGTTTAAATAAATGCAGCCAAACTGATACAAACCCTTCTGAAAACACTCTTGCAGGCTTTTAAATATTAATTACTTTTTTAAAATGTAAACTACAAGAAATAAATATGTATAGTGTTTCAAATTAATACACAAATGCAAATACAGAGTAGATGACATGAAGCTGAAGTGTCATGCCCAAGTTACTCTGAATAACACCTTGAGAGCTGCCATATAAAAATACAAAAAATTAGAGAATTAGATACATTTCAGACTATCTACTCATTAAATACCAAAAGAACTAAAACACCAGGCTGGTTTATAGCCTTTCACTTTTTTAAAGCAGCAGTCCACATTAATTCCAACGCTATTTGCCCTCTTTGGCATATCCTCAAATAAAACACCACCTGGTTTAATTAAGCATGATTGAAAATATATCGCTTATTGTGGAGGAGCTGGAACTCTTGTCATCACTGCCAGGAGGAAACGAGAGCCTGGAGTTCCCGGATCAAAAGTTTTCTGAAAATGTACTACACGAAACATCAGGGCTTCATTTCTTTATATTCTAAACCAAAAGGAGATCTTTTTTAAAGAAGACAAGGTATGGGAAGGCACCTCTTGTACTAAGGACTGGGAAGGTGGTGGGGAAGCTGCTCTCATTAATCTTGGCCATGCCCAGGCTGCCACTGCCTGCTGTCACACCCCCTCTCAGGGAGCCCAGCACCTGCACAGGGGTGACAATGCCACTGGCAAAAGGACAAGAGCCTGAATAAACTCTGAACAAAATGCTTGGCTGGCAGCCGAGCACAGTGAGACAGAGGTTTTAGGCCTATTCTTTAAAAATACCAAGAGAAGAAATGAAGGAAAAGGGTGATAAACCTTATTTTCAAAATTATGTCTATAGAATAGAGAGATGCTGATAAAACCCCTGTATTTTTTAGAATCAAAAAACAATTATTTTTTCAAAAGTTGTTCCTTTTTGGCTTTCAAATTACTTTCCTAGAGACCTTTTCATAATTTTCTGAGAGTCTCCATTTCATTTCACTGCAACTACATTATGTGCCAGCAATCCAGTTGTGAAACCCCTGCAGTTAATAAGTTCCCAGAGGCTACAGAAACATTTCTTCATTTAGAACAGCTGAAGAAATAGTTCTTTATTTGAGCAGACTGATATATGGAAGGCATTTAACGAGCTAAGAAAAAAATCCACTGAGCACTGCATGGAGTGACAGTGGCTGGAGCGGAGAAAGGGCTTCAGCAACCATTTGAACCTTTAAGGCCAAACCTAAAGATTTAGGTCGACTTCAGCAGATGCTGAATGAGGTCACTGTAAAGAAAGTAAGTATCTTTCACCTCTCTCCTGAAATGATTTGTAAGACAAAATGTAATCAAAACAGAATAAACCCCTAATTATCCCTGCTGTACTTTGTAAGGGTTTTCCACACCTGGAATTTTCTTTGTAGTTCTCCTTTTTCAGCAGCTCCCTGTGCATATGCAGCTCTGGAGCTCATCCTCTCCACACTCATTTCATGCTAAAAACTGCCCGCACTGCCCTCCCCACTGCTCTCAACCAGAGCCAACATGAGACTGAAATTCTGGAAACTCAAGTATCTTCTTTGATAGCACACACAACCAATGACATCACCCTTATCCCCTGACATTACTCCTGCACTGACAGCGATCTCCAGCACGAGTGACACTGTTCCAAACACTCTCACAATTTAATGTACCCTCCCTGCTGTCCTTGGAGCACTGCATGAATGTGCCACATCTGAGATCACCCTCAAGGCTGTAGTGTCTGTACACCAAAAACTCTGAGGAAGGCTTCCAGCAATGCAGAACAGTGAAGGTTACAAAAACGAATTTAAAAAAAAAAAACAACAATGAAAATAACTCTCCCCAGAAGAAACTGTTGTAATGCCACCTGGAATAAATAATCCACATATACATTTCATCACCTGAAGGCAGTATGTGATAGACCTACCCAATCCTTATTGCTGAGATACAGTAGGTCATAGATGAGAACTGCCTTTGAAGGTGAATTGACATGTTTCAGGAAGAGAAGTAACTGCATGGATTTTATGGCACAAGCTGGGAAATGGACTGATAGTATTACATGTTTTCCACAAACACCAGTATAGACTAATGGCTGTCATTACTACTGCAATAAAACCAGCCAGTAATTTTATTAGGTAAAAAGGAAAAATGTTCCAGAGAAGGATTAAACACCTGGCCCCAGAATTTATCAATCTAAGCTTTAAGTATATTGAAAACCAGTCTTAATTCAGCTATTCATGAAGCCATAAACATCAAAGGTAAACAAGAAAATACTCAACTCGTTCCTGATGGGATAAATCTCAAAGCCATTAAGAAGCAGTCAAAATTACTGAAGTTAATGAAATCCTTCCATAAAGTTTAGCAAGCTTTGACTCAGGCTCTGAAAACGAGCTGTGGGTTTTGTCTGAACACAGCTAAAACAAGGGTCTGATTGGCACATCCATGGCACATCCAACCTGAATGAGTCCCTGAATACTTCGAGTAACCTCTGAGAAAAGACTTTGAGTGAAAACTAAAGGGCAGGGAGGGCACAGAGAAGAGGCAGGGTTTTAAAAAGGAGGAGGTGAGAGGAACAAAGGCCCCCGAAGCTGGTCCCCAGCAGTGGGAAGGATGCAGAACAGATGAGGATTGCTGGATTCTCAGCCTTGTTTTGACACTTGCACCTGAGGCCGCCCCAGGCAAACCACTGCAAAGCAACTGCCTGCAGTGATACCAATTTTCTCCCATGAAGCACACTAGCTGTAATAATGAAAAATGCTGCTTGAGAAAATGAGTTCACAGTAATATCACCACTATTAGAACGGCAGCCCAATCTCAACTGGTAGAACCAAGCATTACAGCAATGTAAATCACACTCGCATTTCATGTTCCTGCAAATCACATTTTAGACAGAAAACAAGCACTAAATAATTACCTGCTTTTCAAGCTGTTCCAATAAAGGGGTTTTACAAATATATAATAGTGAAAAACATCTCCCTGATGATCTAGTCAAGCACTAAAACCCTCACAAAAGAGCCAGCCTCACCTTCTCCAGGCTCCCAGCTGTTCATTTCCACCCCTTCCCCATCCTCTGTCCTGTACATGGTGGAAGAGGGGAGCTTAAACCCAGATGAATTTCTCACTCTGCTTCCCAGGAAGAACATTCAGCTGGTGGCAGCGCCATCTCACACCATTTGTCCAACTGGGGCCTAAGGCTTGGAACACAGAGGCCCAAACCCATAACCCCATCACTTTCAGAACTTATTTCTAAACACAATTACAAATGCCACAGCTGTATCCCAGACTTTAGAGACTGGGAAGACTTTGGAGACTTTTCAGACTGGAATCTGAAGTACTCAGCTTCCTTCTGTATTAAATAAGGCTTCTATTTTAGGGAGATCAACTACATCCATTTTTTAAAGAAAATTTCAGTAAAGGTTAATCATTTGTTCCCTCCTTTGGGAAAAATAAACTAAAATAAAATTCATCATCACGTTGATCCTCCCAAGAGGGCAGGTGGGAGAAAAGAAACAAAGGTCCCAGTTCACATGTGCCTTCCCATGAGAATGATCTCTTAATTATGGGCTCCAGCATCAACACCCAACACATGAAGCTTCCCATACGCCAACTCATACTCAACTGGTTTGTAACCATATCTTTGTCACTTTGATGATATAAAAAATTTAGTTTCATTTACCACTTACATTCAGCAACTGTTTTATTTGGGTTTTTAAAAATCCATCCGGTTTCCATCTAGATGAAACTATAATGCGCAGAAGAGATTTCCAGCAGGATTTTTTCCCTCATTCACTAAAAGAAATTGGGATACCACACACAGAAGCGCTGTGTAAGTACAATCCAGACTGTATTATTTCTGTTCAGAGGTAATAACTGGTCTTTAACCATGATTTCTAGGAAAGGCATGCTGTACATCACTATTCTAATTGCTGTCAGCCACATTTCGAATGGGCCGCACTCGCAAGCTCCTTCTGCAAAGGAGCAATCTTGAATCTTAAAGTGTACATTAGTGCATAATGAGTTCCTGGCAGCTGTTTTCCAACTGAAAGCCATCGCCTGCTGCTTCTGTTGGGGACGTGGCTGTGAAAAAAGCAGTTCTGCTGACGAGCAGGGGAGGAGAGGCATGTACAAATACACAGCATCACGTATAATTAACCACGAGCCCTCACACACTTACACCTCCAAACACAACTGCAGTGACTGCAAGCTCTGCAAGGGCCATGGTTTCCTTGAGAAACACCTTCTGCAACATTGGAAGAGGTTAATTAAAAATGAATGCAATAATGAAAGCTGGGCTGGTCTGTCAGGTGGGGAACACAAGATACAGGAGGGAGTATTTACACCTTTCCTCCCCAGCTCTGAAGGAGGGAAAACATGTGACTCATCTCTACACTTGACCCGTTTAACTTGTATTTCACCCCAAAGAAGAGGCTATCAACAGATCCAAGGGCTGAGTGGGAGGCTGGGATCTCTAACCAGGGCAGTGACCTTTAGACAAGGCACAGAACACCGTTTCCCATCTTTATCTTCCCCTTGTTTTCGTCAATGTTGCAGTCATCGTTCTGTCTTCAGCCTGGGTAAAGCAGTTAAAGCACAAATGGAAATGCCAGCTCATAAAGCTCCTTTCTTTAGCACTTCAAAGCTAATGAGCATGAATCACAGATTGATTGGAAAATCTCCGCCCATTTCCAGAGCTTCTGTTTCTGATACTCACCCCGCTCTGCTCTGTCAGAGGTGCAGGCACAGCAACAAGAGCCCAGCTCCTCAGCTGATGGCAGCTGGCAGGGCCCTGCTGGCTCTACCAAACCCATGCTGACATCCAGCTCACACTGGAGCCCACTGTGCTCCGTTGCCATGCTCCGGGAAAAAACACAAACAGGCTGGGACACGGCACCGCACCACACACCCGAGTGTACACACTCACAGCCAGGGCCTCCTTCTCCTGGTGTTTATGCCCATTCATCACTTTCTGATTAGATCATACCAATGTCTCCACCAGCACAGTCATGGCTCACGCCATGAATAACTGCCACTGTTTCTTGACATTTATGTGTTGACATCTGCTCTCCGATACTGAAAGCTGCCAAACAATGTATTAGACATTTAAAATGTTTTAAAAAGGAGGACTAGCAGAGTCTTTTGATCACAGGAAAGCAGCACAATTTTTAATACAGGAAGAGACAAACAAGCTTTAGAATTGTATATTCTATAGAAGGGTATAAATTGTTTATAAACATCAGTTCCCACTTTCATTTCCATGCTTCAAAACTATCACCAATGTTCTTTGCTGCCTCAACCACTCTGACACACACTTCAAACCCTGCCTTATAACGGAACCCTAGGAGTGGAGCAATTAGCAGATTTAATTGATCACGAAGCTATACCATTGCAGGAATCTGTGCATTCCTGGTGCCAGTTGAAATCCACACGCTCTGCTTGCTGAGATCCAGTACTACAGTGTAATATAAATGCACAGCAGCCAAGCCTGAATGAAACAAACAAAAGCAACCAACCCCTTCAGAACCACTCAGCTTGTGGCAGAAACCTATACACTGTTTAACCTAGAAAATCACTTCCAACTGCAATTACTGCCGTTTACTCAATCCTTTCCTTCAGAGCTGATCCTACTCCCCAGAGAGCACTTCATTCATGGGCTAAATTGGGGTGTGTGTGTGTGTGAGCTAAACTGAGGAAACAGAAGTAGGTTACAAATTCTGTACCTGCTTGTAACCCAAGTGCAGCCAGCTGGAAGGAACCACAGCAGAGGTGAGATAATGTGGGTTGGTGTCTACCTTTACTCCCCAAATTGCTTCATGCCCAAGGAAGATTTTTATATCAAGAAGGTTTGGGGAAGACAAATCAATTCCCAAGCTGACTTGCAATGCCCAAAAGAATACAATGCCTTTTTGTGTAAAAGGTAAAGATGTAATCCTACACTTTCCATCCTCCAAAATCACATTTAAAAGAGAGGAAGATGAATCTGACAATCAGTTACGAATTCTTTCAACTCTGAATTTTTTACCAAAAAGTGACCTGGAATAATTCACTGCCTCCCTCATGCAAGTTTAGAAACCGCTCTGAGGAACCTTAAACATTGGCCCATGTCCATCTACTTTGTAAATATTTTTCCCTCCTGTATTTGGTGCCAGAGAACAATGAAATGAAGTGGAAATAAACGAGAAAATGAAAAGCTATTAGGATCCCCCACTGAATGAATAACAGTCCCACAAATTTCTACTGAAAACGGAAATACTGGATTATTCCTACCCAGTGCAGGCATAATGACAGGAAGTTCAAACTTTCAGCTCAGCAATTTCTGTCACCAAGACAAAAGGAGCCCACTTAATGAGCAAGGAAAGATTTTGAAAAAATTAATTCCTGCAAATAAATGAGAATGGAAGAGCCCCTGGCCATCTTAGTATTTTTTTGGCCTCTCTCTGTTCCTTGCATTTCAGAGCTCCAGGGCTCCCAGTGTCTAACCTAAATATCTACGTGCTGCATATGTCAGTCTCAATTTGCAGAGCAAAAAGACTTCCCCAGCCAGAGCTGTCATCTAAAGCATCAACACAGCACGGCCAGTGCAGACAGGGACACAGCGCCACAAAACCACGGCATCTCTGATAGGGACACGCAGGTAAGAGAGGTGGAGGCCACGAGGGCAGGGAGGCAGAGAGAGCAAATCAGTGCCTCCAACGTGACCCCAATGTCCCCAGAGAGCCAGGACAGGCAGCTTTAAGCCCAGCTCAGCCTCTGTCACCGCAGGAACGCGTGACAAGGCTGCGAGATGTGCGAGCACGATACAGTATGTGCGATACTTGACAGCCCCAGGCATCCTGCAGGGATAAAGGGAAGCCGGCTGGGGAAAAGCCAGGGAAGCTGGCTTCTCTGACTCAGCTGATGGTTGGCAAACATTGGTGAAAATGAGCAAGAACTGCGAACGAAAAAGCGGGAGCAGGCGGATGCAGGCTCAACCAGGCACGCCATCCCCTGCAATCGTCACCACTGATCCACATCACTGCCTCCTTGTTGTCTTCACAGTATTTCATCTGTGAAATGCAGCACGGGCACAAATCTGCTAATACACTGAAACAGCTCCGTCCCTTTGCAGATTCCTATTACTCTGTTAAGAAAACAGGAACATTTTTAAAACAATAGATATATTACCTTTAATGGCCACAATGAAGAAACTTAACCTTCCAAGTAGCTGTGTTAGTTCTAAGCCTTGTTCATTGCTCATCACATTGACACAGCAGAGCACAGTAATTAATGGCTGAAGTGACCCCGGTACTCTGGAACATACAGACCTAGAAAAGCCAGGCTGAGGCGTGAGGCCCAGACCATGTGCACTTTCAGTTTTACACACTTTATGATGCTAAAAAAACCACAACGCCACCACAAAATGCTCTAGTCCAGATGTTCGCTCTAGCACACGTTATTATTTTCCCTGTCTTGCTGCTCTAAGTAAATGGAAATTATTTCTTCAGAGTGTCAATCACCATGGAGTTGTGGTGATGGAAGCACGGAGCGTTTGCTGATGCAACTGGGGAAACAGAGGCAGACGTTGTATCCATAGTGGGAGAAATACACATCATTTTTGGGTTGCTACCATCACACATAGCAACTAAAGCTAAATACAGCAAAGCATTTGCAGCTACAATGTTAGTTTTACACCTGGCACAAAATGTGCTGGAAGACTCGTGATAGGAATAAAGGGCTAAGGGAACAAGCAAATCCTGATTTCAATAATGCAAGAATAGCAGTGGAGTTGCATCAGATTCACGATAGTGCAAACCATGTTAAAGCACAGGGCAGACATTTAGGAATATGACTGGTTTGACTCTGAACAGGCTTAACAAACCCGTCCATGACTTAAAAACAAGTTTATTTTATTCTCTATCTTTACAGAGCAAATTCTAGAACCATTTCTCTACCTGTTTACTTTGATGTAAATTGGATTAGCTCCACTGAAAGCAAAGCAGTTCCAGTTCTCCCCCACTGGTTCAGCCAAAAGAAGAATAAAACCTTCCAGCCTTATAGAGCTGTGTTACCAGTAAAGTTAGCAATCCTGAACACCAGTGAGTTGGATTAACTTGTAACTACCACTTTTCCCTTGTGATAAAGTCTTTTAGATATCTACTGCTGAAAGAAAGAAAAGCCTGTGGTTTTTCTCATTAGCTCTTTCTGCCTGTTCAATTTGCTGCGTATTGACTGAAGGAAAACCTTCTTTCTCCTGAAGGTAGAGGACATGATCTCCCTCGGGTGGCACGCTCCGGTCTCACCCTGCTTGGATCACCAAACAGCACAGCCACGAGCAGTGAGGCCACAGCTATTTGTCTGTCACCAGTAATAACAGCACAGTGGGCTAAATGGCAGCAACTAGAGAAGGCACAGTGGGACTTAGCAAGTATGGAATTAGGGCAATTTAGGGAAATGCCACCCACCAGTCCCCACACCAATTTCAGGAGAGATGGACACTGAATGCCATCAAGGGTTTGAACCAATGTTCCACTAAATTTAGTAGTTGCAAGAGAGTGAAATAACCAGGTAAACAAAAATTTTTAAATACTTAAATAGCCACAATTATCATCAATTAAAGTGCTGTGTAATATTATTATGGCAATGTAAATGATGCAGAGGAAAGCACAGAAATATAGGAGCAAGAGGGACCTCCTCGAAGGAGTTGAATCCAGTCCAGTGATACGTTAGAGAAATCACATCTCATACATAATTAAGTTTCTCTTGGCTTTTTATCTGATTAAAACTATTAGAAGGCTGCAGAAGAGCCTCATTTCCTTTTCCCCTCAGGTTGCCTTTGCTTGAGCACACTGAAGCCAAGCTCCTCTGGATTCTGCATAGGACAGGCTCACTCTTCTAGCAATCCCTCTCCATATGTTTTGTGTACACTTGGGCTCTCGAACATAAGTGACCAACATGACATTTGCATTCCAAATGGGTCTCAATTACCTTATACATGGAATAAACAGTCTTAAGCAAACTAAATTAATTGAAATGATTAGCTTGTACACTGTAATGATTCCATTAACAAGTATGCAGCTTCCACTGGAAGTACTTCACCTAAAGCAGCCAGTTTTATTTAAAATAGATTATGTTTCAGTTAGGAAAAGAAGCTTTATTTCTTTTCCTTCAAATCAACATCATAACTTCCTCCAAGTCTTTTGTAATATGGGTCTGACTCCAAGATTTTAATTTTTCTTAAACAATGAGGGATACAAGTGACAAGACCGGAATTCTGCAATAAGCCAAAATGGATTATTTTTGCATTGATCTATCAACAGGGTGTGGTTTATAAAGAGCCTGTAAGTTTCGGAAGAACCTGGGGCTCCTAGAAAACCCTTTGCCATCAGTGCTTTTAGTACAAGACATAGGAACTTGCTTCATTTTCCACATGATGACTAACAGTGGTTGGGTTTCAACTGAAACACTCTAGAATGAAAAAAACATCCTTGAAAGGAATTTTAGGAATTTAGTACTTGAGCCCTTTGCAATAGACTTGGCAAAAGAGAGAAGGAAAAAACAAAGACATCACAAATTCCAGATCACTTGCTGTATTACTCCTTCAACACCAATCTCCACAAGTTAGACCAGCAGCAGAACGAGTTCTGTCCACTACTGCATCCTGTGCTCTCCAATACCAGAACTGAGTGAACACAGACTTTCTTCCCAGGAACACAAATTTCATCACATCCCAGTTATCACACGGAGGCAAAATGCAACAAGATAACTGGACACAATACTACCACTGGATTAGCAAACCTATTAAGGCAGCCCACTAACTCACCAGAACACACAAAGCCACAACCATCAAAAAGAGGATTAAATTTGGTTTTGCATAGGTAGTAATTTTCTCCATTTTATTAAAATTCCAGTATTTCCCATCCTGTGTTAGGGCAAAACTGAAGCCTTTTTATTTTAAAGCATACATCCAATTAAAAAAATTTAAAAAAAAATTTTAAAAAAGGGTACTACTGAAAATTAGAGAAAGTCCTACATGGCTTCCTAGCTAGGACACCCTCCTGGACTACAGAAGATCCAGCTGAACGCTGCATCCGAGAAGAGCCGCTCTCTGTCTCTCCCAATACATAGATCAAACTCATCTAGCTCAATTAATATTTAATTATCCACACAAAAGGGATCAACTTCCGCAGAACAGATAGAGGGCATATTGGCTGGTGCAATGCAGCTTTGTTCAGCAAAAGTAGTTCAAGACCCGAAAACAGGCTACATTACTTGGGATTTTTGGAGCCCTTGCACATGGCACTTTTGTCTCTGTTCCCAAAATAAATTGTGCCTACCTAGTCAAAACACAGAGGAATTCAACCTGGAATTCTTGTACTCTTGGCTGTTCCAGAGTCTACCTTTCTCATCAAGAAAGTTATCAATTTTGAGGTTTTCAGAAAATAATTAATAGGATTTTAAAAGGAATATCAAAGGCTGGAGCTGTATTTCTTCATGAAGTCACTAAGGGTAAAGACTGATAAGAGCTTATCTAAAACCAGACCTGAGCCACCAACATCTAATGCATCCAAACTCAGGGATTAACAGGTTTTTTGCTTAATATCTGTTAATGGAAAATGCTCCATTAATTTTTTCTAGCTGTAAAAGAAGATACCCAAGCATTTATTATGCTTTTGAAAAATGAAGATGAATCAGCTGTTGGAAGACTCTGAATATGGAGACTCAAAAGAAGAGATGCTTTCCATGCATTCATTTGGCAGTTGTTGCAACCTTGAAAGGCTCTGGGCCACTTTACTTGGAAAACAATGCGAAAACAAGAAAGCACAAACACAGATATTAAGAGAGAGGAGATCCAAACACCCACTTTGACTCCTTAGACCTTCAAAAGCTCTCTTCTAGTACGATATTGTTCCCAGATAACCTAGCAGTCCAATTAAAACATTGGGTATGCACTTAATCTTTTGATTTTTCCTTCCTTATATGGATTTCCATACCCCCACAAATAAACCCTTCAAATTCAGAGGTGAGACAAAGTAGATCCCCTCTTTCCTACTTGGTTCTGCTTAAATATAATGCCAAGATGCTATATAAAATCCCCCACTGTGTGGAGAGCCAGGCAATATTCCAAGCACAATGGGGTGGGGTGAGGATGTTTTTGTTCAAATTCTCGTTTGGACTGGATTCTCTCATACCCTTGTGGTTATAGGTACAGAATCTTCTGTCTGTGATCAAAAGGGGCCTAACAGTGTCACCTACTGCAAAAGAGCTTTTCCTCACCAGGTCAAAGCCTTTGCAGAAGTCTCTGAATACGTGTCTGTGTGTTATTACAATCTGTAACGATTTATCTTGCTCATGTATAGTGTTGGTTAAAACGCAAATTCTATGCAAAATGAGGGACTGAAGAATTCATCAGCATATGCTGTGTATGGATTAAATAATTCTTCTTCATCCTGTAAGCAGTCCCCCATATTTCAGTGGGGTAACTCAGGTTATAGCAACTGACATAAAAGAAGGGGAGGGGAGAACAACCGTAAACCCATTTATGTCATAATTATGCAGCACCACAGGCATCTCCCCTCCTAAAGGGCAGAGAAAAAGCCCAAACAGAAATAAATAGCTGCCTGCAATTAAAACCATTAAAAAGAGATTACCTCAAGCGGGGAGGTTGAAGCAGCGGGCACGGCAGGCTATACCTTGCAAATCAACCATTTGTGACAGAGACACTGGACACACAGAGAAAGTGCCCTGGGAACTGGGTGTGGCTGCACAAATTCACGTTTTCACCCAGTTATTTGTCATTAGCATCACTGAATTACCACGGATGGCACAACAGCCAGCAACAGACCTCTCTGTGACTGTTTATAATATGACCTCAAGAAACATCTCTGGGAAAAAATCCCAAAGGTTTATAAACCTGGATCTCCGTAGACTGAAGGAAAAGGGAAGGCAGCACATGAGCCAATACCATCTTCTGTCAAAACAAACCACCCGCTCTCTTAAGGGCAGCCGAGGGAAACCTGCGCCGAGCAGCATCCACTGCCGAATGACACCAACTTCAACAAAAAAACACACAGAAAACCCCTGGGCTCAGCCATCCGGCTCGGTTATCGCAATGCTGTCGATTCGGCACAGAAACAGATGGGTAGAGACCCCCTGCTCGCGGAGCACCGGCAGNGGACGGGCGGGGACGGTGCGCCCGGGCAGGGGGTGATGCTCCGGGGGAGACACGATGCTGGAATCAGACTGAGTGGGGTTGGAAAAGACTCTTAAAGCTCATCTCCTGGTTCCAAGCCCCTGCCATGGGCAGGGACACCGCCCACTAGATTAGGTTCTCCAAGCAACCTGCCCAGTCCAGCCTGGCCTTGGACACTTCCAGGGATGGGGCATCCCTGCGGCACGAGATGCTGCTCACACACCCTCCTTGTCCCCAGACCCATACACGTGAGCGAGGTCTTTGGCCACAACTCTAACTTCCAAGGAATGACTCACTGTCAAGTATCAAAGCAGACAATGGCAGCATGATTGGCACAGCACAGGGCGTTAGTTTGTACTACTAAAATAAATCACCTCCTCCTTGGGTTGGAAGAACAGCACAGCAACATTCACATGTAAATGCATTCTTCTATTTCTTCTGATGAATACNGCAGGAGCATCCCCCGGGCTCTGCGACCCCACCACCGCTCCCCGCCCGGCTCCGCTGCTGCTCCCGCTCCCGGTCCCACCTTCTTGGGTCTCTTCCTCCGCTGGCTGCCGCCGTTGCACTTCTCGCCGCCGTCGCTCTTCTGGGCCGCCTCCTCGTTCATCCTAGCGAGCGGCACTGCCGGCGCCGTGCCGTGCCATGCAGGCTCCGCGCCCAGCCCCAGCCGAGGGTGGCACCGCCGGGGCAGGGCCGGGGGCGGGCGCAGCGACAGCGGCGGC
>VZTX01030050.1:100084-125987 GCA_013400915.1 Pardalotus punctatus | reverse complement strand
AGTATCAAAGCAGACAATGGCAGCATGATTGGCACAGCACAGGGCGTTAGTTTGTACTACTAAAATAAATCACCTCCTCCTTGGGTTGGAAGAACAGCACAGCAACATTCACATGTAAATGCATTCTTCTATTTCTTCTGATGAATACTTTAAAAAGGAAAAAAAAATATACTGTTCCACTTCCAACTGAAAAAAAACCAGCCAAGATTAACTTGCCCTCCTTCTCAAACAGCAGTGAAGGCTGGGGAACAAAAGAAAAAAAACTCCCTTTAACTGCTTACTCAGCAGAGGAGAGGCTGGAGAAAGTGGAAAGGACCCAGTGAGGCATGAATTCACTCTCCCACAATCGCGCTGTCTGCGAACACAACGAACATCTGCAGCACAACAACAATGTGAGCAGTGTAACAATCTCAAAATCTCTTTTTTCTTTTCCTTACTTTAAGAGTGACTTCTTTGTTACTGTGAGCAGTAGTAAATTCTAGACTAAAACGAGAAATAACTCATGTAGAAGTAAGGGGAGCTACAGATCTTGAAGAAGGCGGGTGCTATACAACACTGCATCTGTTGTGCCATAATTAGAGCTGCAATCACAGTCACAGCAAGGATTTTGGGGAAGACGTACAACAGTCATTTGTTATCAGTGTCAGACATCCATGGAATTCATTTGGGGAACCTGTGGAGATGCAGTTATTCTTTTAATTTACAAACACGCCTGCTCTACACACAGATGCTAGTTTTAAAGAGAGAGGTCATCTCCCATTCCTCATTTTAGTCAAATTTTGCACAGATTCATCCCCAAGCAATGTACAGTCTTTGTCTCACATCTGTTTATTCCCAATAAGTGATTCTTGGGTTAAGCACATTGTTGAAGTATGTGACGATGATGCATTGCGTGCTTTCTTCTTACAATGTTTCTTGCACAATTAAAAAAATTAAATCACTGATATTTCCAAATGTAAAGGTGAAGTAAACTTCAATCACACGTGATGGTTCTTGTAACTAACAATCATGCATGATGGCTCTGAAAACCCAGAGGTGATATTGCAGTGATGTAAAGGGGATGAAGAATACACTCTCTCACTCAGCCAAATCCATCATTTATTCCTCTGTCCCTAAAAGAGATGCAACTTTATATTATATTTTTAATTCTATATTTTTAGTCTTCAAGCTGAAAAAAAACAAGGAAACAGGATTGCAGGAGACTTCCACAATAGTCAGGAAATGAGCAGATTTTCCCAAGAGACTTTAATGATGGAAGCTTGATGCCTGCTGAAAGGAAGAATTCTCTGGGAGTCACTGGGAGTAGCACAAGGGCAGCACCCCGGGGAGGCAGCCAGTGCTAAGTGCAGGCTGGAAGGTGTGAGGGAGGAGCGAGATAGAAAGACACAGTTTGAGGATTTCCAATTTCCATCATGAAGCTCCACGTTTCCCACCTGACCTTTCCTTTTTTTCTATCTGTACATGACAGTCACACTGTCACACCACTCCCTGGGGAATCAAGGGTACAGTGTGACAGTGCCCACAAACAAAACACTGGAACAGCCTGTTGTGACGAGTATTTAAGCTACAAAACCACCCCAAATTCACACGTACAAGTTTGCTGAAGGACAACAACCTCATTAACCTTAACTGCTCTTAGCTCCTGTCCCCAAATCCTGGGCGTTCACCTTTGGCAATGCAGCTTTAGGTGTAGTCAAAGAAAACAAATGTTCTTGCTCAGTAACAACACGAGTATTCTTCATTTCCCACGATCCCAGAAATGCAGCGTGAAACCAAACCAACCTAACCTAACCAGCCAGGGAATCACAGCTGGTGTCAACTGACTATAGGTCTAATAACAGCACAAAATCAGGCCTAAGAACTACACCAGCTGCCCCAGAAATGCTCAAACAGCCGAGTCCTACCTATTCAAAACTGCTGAAAGCATTCATACTCATTTAACGCAGTTAAGAAAAGAAAATTATAGCATGTGTATTTCCCTCTCATACATTTGTACTTCCCTCTAACACAAAATGTATTAGCTGAAAAAAATACGTAGACATAAACTTAATATCCAGTGAGTTGCAGAGCAAGTAATTTTTAGCTCACATGAAACAGGGCTGCAGTCACACATCTGACCAGCCCTCAGCAGTTTGTAAAGGGGATATCAGCTCTCCAAACTGTACCTATGAACCCACAGAACCAGGAGAAATGGCTGGTGATTTGTGATGGGGCAGTTCCCCTGAATGAGGGCTTAGGTGAGCAAGTGGATTAGTCTGTGGAGACTTCCCAGGGATATATCCCACTAGTTATATTGTTTCCAGGCTGTATTCATTACACCTGAGTCTAGCTGCTTAGCACAAGTGCCTTAATCCACCCCACATCTGAACCCCAGTCTCGTGTAACAACCTGTTAGGTTAACAACATACAATTACCTCCTGTCAGACAGCTTTGATCAAGGGGATTTCACCCTGGCTTAAACTTACTTTATAGAGCTGAAAAGAAATGATGCAAAAGTGTGAAGCAGCACCCTGAAAGTCCTTCAGCAGCGTGCTGGTCATTCTCTCTGAAGCAGCACCAGCAGCTTCCTGCAGCACCTCAGCATTCAGGGCAGCACTACTGAAGGAACCCCTTTAATTTGATAAGTGCGGTCAGTCAGAAGGGCTTCCTTACTGAGTTTTGCTTGGGTGTTTCCCAGACCCAGGACCCTCACTCCCACATTCACTCACACTGTCATGTAAACTGAAGGCAGAGTGGTCCCGTTACAGCTGCTCCAGATGCTCCAGCCTGCGCTGGGCAGTGATGCTGCAGCTGGGTCACTGCTGCTGTGCAAGATAGCAGGCTTATCACTACCTCAGGCATGTCTACACTGTCAGTCTGGCACAGAATTTCCCAGAGTTGTTCTTTATATCAGAATTCTAGGTGGCTTCCACAATTAAAAAATTTAATCCTACAAGACCAGCTCCACTCCCACTGAATTTAATAGCAGCAGATCCATAAAAGATGTTTGTTGTAATGGTGGGGATTTACACAGTGAAAATTAGAACCTTATCTTTTAGTTGAACTACAACTTCTTTCTGCATCCTGACCTTACTTCATATTCTCCATCTGTAATACCTATATTTTTTTAAACATTTAAAAATTTAAAACAATGCTGTCAGCAAGTCAAAAAACTTCCACCTTCACATTCTGGAAACTGAAAGCCAGGGATATTTTATCAATGTGTCAAATACAAATAGGAAAGAGTAAAGACCAAGACAGGGTCTTCTCAGTAGTGCCCAGAGAAGACAATGGGCACAAACTGAAATGCAAGAATTTCTATTTCAACATAAGAAAAAACACTTTAAATGTAAATGAACAGATTACCTAGCTAGACTATGAATTCTCAGTCCTTAGAGATACTCAAAACTTTATGAGGCATGGTCCTGAGCAATGTGCCCTGGCTGACCCTGACCCAGGATAAGGATTGAACTATGTGATCCCCAGAGACCCATCTCCACTTTGCCTGTCCTAAAAGCAAACCCTCTGCATTTGTCACATCACAGTAGTTGTTAAAAGCATTAAAACACTCAGCTATTCCAGCTGAGTAATTGCAAATACTGTCATTGTTAAAACGGTGACACCTATATTCTGTCAGTTGCTTCAATGCTTATAATAAAACCCCCTCTAAATATCATGTGTGGTAAGCACTCTGTGTCTACTCAGCAGTGCACCACAGATAATCATTTGGGATTTCATCGACCCACCACTACAGGAGTTTCTGCTCGTTACCTTGAGATGAACCTCAGCTTCCATCTGGCCCGCCCTGATAAGAGAGCAACAACAGAGCAAAGCAGAAGGGGGTGAAAAAGCTGCCTAAAGTTTACCACTGAGTCATTAAACTAAGCTGTAATAGGAAAGAGATAAACTATGCATCCATTTAATTATATTTTAAACTCTGAACAATTATTTTGATGATGATGCAGGTAAGTAACACTTATCACCCAAATGAGCATTCATACACACTGTTACATAAGTGTTCCTATTTCTTTCCCCTTTGATGGTAGAAAGGGCAAACACAAACTCCTAATAAGCAGATTCCTCCAACCACATGCCATAGCTGTCTATTAAAAATCACAGACTGGCTTAGGGTGGAAAGGACCTTACAAGACCATCTTGCTCCAACACCCCTGCTATAAAAACAAGGATACCTTCCATAGACCAGAGTGCTCCAAACCCCACCCAGCCTGGCCTTGAACAATTCCAGGGATGGGGCAGCCACAGGTTCTCTGGGCAACCTGTGCCAGGGCCTCACCACCCTCACAGGGAAAAATTTCTCCCTAATACCAAATCTAACCCTGCTCCCTGTCAGCTTACAGCCATTCCCTCTTATCCTTGTAGGAAAATAACCTGCTGTGTTTAAGAAGCACTGGAATGTTACAGAGTTTGAATCTAAAACACAAAACAAAGTGATCTTTCTTTAATCTGGATTTCTGTTACACAGCCATGACTGACCTGGTATTTAGTCATCTCAGAACAGCAGGATAGCCAAAAAATAAGCAGCCAGCTTTCAGGAAATACATTTGATGTGTCCTTCCAATCTTTTAATAAACCATGCTTGAAAAGGAAAATCAATAAGAATACAATAAATAAGAAATCTCAGCTCCATTTTACACCTTATTTCTGAGGCATATAGTTCCTCAGAACTCTTCAGTTCAGCACCTGTGCTGTGGAGAGCAGAAGGAGCTGAGCACCTCTCCCTGTGCCAGGTTGGAAGGGGTCTCTGGGCATGGACCCCAACACCTGCACAGCACAAACACTTTCATGTCACTGGTTTCCACACAGCACAAAGAGAGCGAATATTTCTGTGGCAAATCCACTGGGGTGACTCATTTCCTCGGAGGAGTATCTGTTGCTGGTAGCAACCTGGAAACAAAGAGGATGTCTCTGCATCCCTGTGTAAAGAACAATAGGTAGTGCCCTCTCATCGTCAGTCAAATTCGACAGTTGACAATGTACAGTCATACTGAAAACGTGCATTACAGAAAAGGCTCTTCTTTCAAAGGTAAATATTTCCAAATCATGAAAACGTGACATCTGAGTTCGATACTGTTAACAACTCGTATATGTGTTTAAAATATATATATTTAATCACTTGGCTCTATTTCTTGTTGTTTCTGTCCTCTAGAAAGGCATCATTCCATGAAAGTGGCAAGGAACTATCAATATTTAAGATGTTTTAGCAGGATTCTCAACAGCCTTTAAACACCAATGAAAGTTAAATCAGCAGTGCCAAATGCTGGAAGGAATTGGAGGCTACCTATCCAAATATCCACTAAAAAATGAAGTAATGCAGAAAGTAAATTTGACATTTTTTTTCTTTCTAGAAAAAGTGGTTTTTATTTTGTTCTCATTATTGAAGTCAGGCCACCACACTCACTAGACATGGGGAACAAACATCTAAAGAAAGAATTAACTTTAAAATAACAGGTTATTTTAATAAAACACTAAATTGCTTTGTCCCTCAACATTAACACCTCCAAGTTGCTGGGACTCTACTGTATTTCTGCATTAAAATTATCAGCCAAGTTATGCAGAGACAGAGTTGTGTGCGTAGTTCAAAGTGCTCCACAAAGCACATACACAGCAACCACTGCCACACAAACCAACAGCCAAAATGTAGATTTAAAACGTGCCGGACTGGGGAGAAGAAATTCCTGCCCTCACTTGTGGCGTGCTGTAGATCAAACAAATTAAAATCCATGAACTGAACACACAATTTTGTGCCCAGTGGGAGCTGCAAATTGATCGTTTGCATTATCCATCCATCTGGGAGTCAGGATTGCAGGGATGTGACCTCACATAACACCTCTGTTGAGAAGACATCGAATTTAGGCAGGAGAAAAGGCTCTTAAGTCCCCTGCAATTATCATGCTGGTCACATGCTCCATGGCGATTGCTATAGTAACCAGACACTTGCCATGGAGACTTTCTAGCTCAAAGCATTCTTCTCTTATGCCTTCAATTATTGTTCTTCAGATAACTGTTAATTTATGCTTTATTTTGGAGTGAAGGAATTAAGATTTTTGTGTGTGTGTGTGTTCATCTGGCAGAGACTATCAGAAACAAAATCTGAAATCAGTTATAATAGGAAAATTAGAATAGAGGTTTTTGTCATGGATTCTATAAAATACAGCATTCGTATCATTTAGCATACACAAACTACAAGAGAAATGTGTGGTATTTTCAGCAGAATGTAACAAAAAGAACAACTTTTTTTTCCTTGCCCAGTACTCAAATGAGCCTCTAACATTGCAATTACTGAGTTATGATTGCTATATAGAACCTTCTCTCGCTAGGTACCATTTTCCTTTTCCTGTAAAATATGCTGATCAAATTTCCATCTCTTGAATTTAAAGTTTTTTATACCGTCTCAAGATGAATTTGAAATGCTCATCTGAAAGACTTTAGCTATTAAAGGTTTAACATCTAAATGTTTTGGACTAAAAACCACAACGAGGGTAACAGGGTTGCCAACACTGTTGCCAAGAAGAACCAGGACTGAATCTGGGAATGGTCCGGGTGGCACAGGAGGGGCAGAGAAATTACCCTGGAGGTTGAAAAAGGGGAGATGGACAGAAGAGTCAATGCTTCCTAAAGCTAAAATTCTCCAAAACCAGAGAGGAAAAGGTCAAGAAGATCAGACAGTTGTCTACTGTTCCAGAAGTATGGAAAACGAATTAGCAAACATACCCGTGTAACTTTAATTTTACCTGTACTGATGCTTTATATACGCTCATCATATTTCACATTTGTTACTTCACTAGAGCCACCTGGCTCTGGGGGCTGAGATGGCCACACCAAGGGATCAACAGGAGATTCAGAGCAAGGGCATCTGGTGTCTGATTTGCAGAAGGATTTAGGGAAACTGGAATACATGGGGTAGGACAAGGAACAGGACATTGTCTTCACAGCCAGAGCAACCCATCTGCACATCAGAAAACAGCACCCATGCTGCTCCATCTGTCCCCTTCTCATGCTTCACACAAGACAGGTGCTTAAAAACAAGCTGTTCACAGAAAGTTTCTCATTTTCTGAATGCTCATCATCCACCTTCTGATCTTTTCGTCCAAGGGTTAAAAACTCTCAGGCATAATCACAGTCAAGAGGACAGTTTCCACCTGGGATCAGTGAGATGAAATACACTAAAACTTGGGGGAAAAAAGTCCCTGTTTTTCTCATCCAAACACTCAAAACTTCAGAGTATCATTTCTCTCCCTGTCTTTCAGCATTCCATCCACTGAACAGGAATAATTGTGTCTCTCCACTTAACAGAAACATAATGAAAATGAATTAATTGTTTTCCACACACTGGATAGGACTTTGATGAGCATGATAGATGAGCCCCAAGGGACTAATAATTCTGTCTTCAAAGGGATGTTTAAACAACATGTTCTAAATAAGGCCTGGGGCCACAAATCGAGCAACGAGTGGGAAACAAGCTACGGAATAGCTGTTCATTAAATGCGTATCATTAGTTTGTTCATGGAATGCAGCAGGAGCTGGTGGAAAAAGTATTGGGGGCATGTGTAATTGAAGCCTGTATGGTGATGTTGGGACGTGACTGGGTCAAACAGAGGTTGCAAAAGCCTCTCCATTAACTCCTTTCAGTGTCGTTTTGAAATATATATATAAAACAAATGCATAAGGACTCAAATATGAGGGAGGATCAGAGAGTGAGATCTCCTGATCTGACTGTCCCTGCCATTTTCAGTGATCTCATCTCTTAGGTATCAAATATCAAACCCATCATTGGAAAGTTGTTCAAAACAGAAAAGGGCCCGCAAGAATTACTTCAGGAGCAAAGGAAAAGGTTAATTAACTGAAAATATATATTCCACGGGCAAGATGAATCAGAAGCTCTTCTAACTTAATCCCACAACTGACAGCAGCTCCTTTGGCTGTTAGCACGCACCACCAGAGCCAATCCCTGACGCCCCAGAAGTGGCTCTGAAGCCGCTGTATCCGACTGCTCCACACACCAACCCCATTGGGACATAACCAAATGCATCTTCCTGCAAACTGATTTTGTGAAGGCCAGAGAGGAGGACGAGCACAGGACATGAGAGCAGTTTGAGTCCACCCACGAGCCAAGGAAATGATTCACACAGTGGCCACTTACAGCTCTGTGCAGCGATGGGAACCTTCTGCTCAGTCACCTGATCTCTGACAAGATTTTACTGCTCTTCACAATGTCTTCTTTTCAATTACTACTATTATTACTACTGTTAAATGACAGATTCCTTCAAGCTTTTCCACAATCCTGCTTCTCCAGGCCCAAGGTGGAATCACAAAGTACTGCAACCTTGAACAATACTTGTCCCCTAAAAAGCTTCCCATTCTATGCCTCACATACTGGCATCTGCCTGCACCCCATTTTTTCCTGCCACAGTGTTCCATTTTGAAGTGTCACAGTCAAATATCTGGGACAGTTTCTTGCCTTGAGTGAAAAAACACTTCCTCCAACTTCCAGAGAAAAACTGCATGTCTATATATTTAGCAACAAAAACTGGAGTAACATTTAACAAAGATTTTGTTCTTCCCTTACTGTAAAAGAACACTTCAGCTCATCAAGCTGACATTCTTCTACTGAAAACCCATCTTGTTAGAAAATATTCTCTTTGGAACTGTACCAATATGCACTTAATGAAATACACATTTAAAAAAATAGAAAGCACTTCCTTTTTGTTTTCATCCACAAGTATTGTAGTTTGTAAAAAATATTTTTAAAATACCTACTTTCACAATATTAGAAAAAAAATAAGAGTTATAAGATGTTGTCTTTGTGTTGAGATAAGACACTTGGTGAACAGAGCTGTTTAGGTCCTCAGTGCTGGACTAAGACAAGTGCACGCCCAGGCTGCGCAGGGATTTTCTGCGGATGTGCCTTGGTCATCCAAGGTTAACAAGAGATCCCTCCAGGTCCTGAGGCCGCTCTGAGCTACTCTGGCAAATTACACAAGAGAAACTGAGTTTCGAGATGACCCTTTTGCTCTGTCCTCAGCCAAGTACCACATTCAGTGATCTTTTAATTCACCGAAGCATTTAATCACATTTAAGTGCTTTTCTGTATCATAATGATCATAAAATGCATGCTGGAGGGGATAATTATAAAATAACCTCTCAGAGCAGCCTGTAAGTTTAGCTATCCTGCAAATCACAGTGTAAAACAATGGCACATCATGTCCGTGTAGTTTTTTACCTTGATCGAATCATCTTTAAACCATAAATATTTTTAGGTCAGAATTCCTAAATGGCACAAAACAAATGTTGTTCCTGCTTTCCAAGTTGCCCTGGACAGGCAGAATTTGCTCAAGATATATAACAATTTACAAGTAAATTATATTTAATAATCAAGCCAATGAGGAGTCTTAAATAAAAACATCAGAACATGCTGCCCAACAGAGAGCTCCATTTTGGAAACACGATGAAAGAGCCCACCTTTTATAGCTGACACCTCCTCCAAAAACCACTACTGCATGTACCAGCCTGACTCTCCCAGCTTCACCTTAAGAAGGTGACAGTGCTCCTACCATGTGGCAATTAACACTCCCACAGTGAGTAACAGGATGAATCACTCTAACAAAAGCAAAACCCCCAGTTTTTCAAGGCAAATGGCTGCACTGTCTATTCCGTACTGCGAACAGCCCCAGCACATCTGATCTTAGAATCGCTTTGCTGTTTATAGCACCCTAAGCTGAAGCATATAAAGCAATGCAGGCCTTTATTTTTAACTCTGTCTCAACAGTAAACTCTGACAGTGAACAGCCAGGACAGTCTCCACAGCACTGTTTACTCCAGAGCCTGGAGAGTCTGGGACCCCCTGGCTTCGGGAGACAGCGGGGTCCGGAGCCACCACTCGCAGCAAGCAGAAATGATTTTCACATCATCTTCCTCAATAAATGCTCTCCCCAAAAGCTGTGTCGGTGTCATTGCTGCCCACACAGATACTTGAGATGACCTAACTGACTCTGATCATTTTGGCTACTGGGAGAAATCTCCTTGTGTGAAATAGGAATAGGGATCAGAGGGAGATGAGACACCTCTGTTGTTCACGAGCAGCTTGCTTCAGTTTAAAAAAATAATAAAAATTTTAAAAAGAGTGCAAATACAGCTCTGGAAGATGAAGGTCATTTAGAAGATGTGAACAAGATGAGGGATAAATTTGCCCATAAAGAAAGTCCAAAATTGCCATGGTTTGGGGCACCTGCTCTGGGAAATGAAGGAAGAGAACACAAACTTGAGTTGATTCTCAGAGAGCAGGATTGAAAAGCTTTCCAGAAATTACTGGCTGTGTGAGGAAAACCCTTTCACTCCACAACAGCAGCAACATAAGAGACTCGAGAAAAAAAAATGCTATCCAAGTATTCTTCCAAACACACCTTTGGTTTATTGTTTAAATCCATACTTGAACCCACCCATCGTCCAAAAAGAGTTCATTTTTCCACAGAAGCATTTTCCTGCTGACACGTGCACTAGTTCAAGAGCAGGGAAGGTGACTCCCTCTCCCCGTTTTTGTTCATCATATTCCAAATTTTTTTTTGCTTCCAAACCCTTTGCTAAACTAACTGCATTATAAATAGCTTTCAAATGAAGAAAAAAATTCACATTTTTGGGTAACATACACTATTTATCACCAAAAATATTTTGGTAAATGGTCCATGTCTTTGTCAATTAGAAAAACTCTAAAACATCTCTATCTTGTGAAGTATTATCAACTTTTGTTCAAACATGACTTTGGGATAGTAACTATTTTGCTGCATTACTGGTGGTATTTGACAGTGAAGTGAAAAGTCCAACTTGGAAAGTCACTAGAAATAAAATCTGAGAAGGAACACGGCCACCTGAAGAGCCTCATGGCACGGGGACAGCTCTGCTGAGCCACAAGAACCTCTGCTACACTTGACCTTGAGACAAGAGACTGGAAGATTCTGGGGTCAGTCCAAGCACAACAGGAATTTTTCTACTGGTGCAAAGAAACAAACAAAATAAAAAGGAAAGCAAATAAACCCAAAGACAGTTCTACCCTCATACATAATTGATAAGACACCATGAAGCTGATGAAATAAATGAACTGAACCCAACTTCAGAGAGAATCCAGAAAACTCTGAAGAAAGAACTTTTGTCTGTAAACTATGGGTAATAAGCACACTGTTTCCAGATCAGCAACTAACACGCAATTATCTGAGAAAAAGCCTGAAACATATGAGTCCATCAAAAGGAGGGCGCAACAGGTAGCAAATAAATTTGGATTAAAAATATAAAAGAGTAACTTCCATTGAAATAGGCATTTAGTTTATGTTTTGCTGCATTTTTATAATAGAGGTATATTAATAATGGCTCCTTTCCCTTCTGCACTAAAGTCAGGATTCTTAATGAGCACAGATGGAGTATAGAGTGGCTTTAGCATTTCTCTCCCAGAAAACCAGCTACAATAGCATGGACAATTTTGAAACCCAGTCCGATTTAAAACATTAGAGCTAACAGAACACTTAGGAAACTGGTTATTTTTAACTCTGTAACTGCAATTGTGAATTTTCATCCTGGAAACACAGGCAAGACTTCCACATGCAGAATAATCAGAAAAGATAAACAAAACATTTTATGTAAAATAAATGGATGCCTTATCCTGCAAAGACTTGAAAATATTTCCTGTTGCCAGCAAAAATACTCATAAAATTTGGAATGTGAAACAACAGCTGGGAACAGTTAGCTACAGGAGAACCAGCCTGGTTTGCAGTCATTTCGGAAATCAACGCACACAGTGGCAACCATAGGTTTTCATTTCCTTTGTGATAAGCCTTTCACAGAGAGAAACCTCAGCAGTATTTCTCCCTGCCGTACTTTGAAACCTACTATGAATTTCATAAGTCCATATTTGAAGAGTCTAAAGCAGACTTGAAAGCACAATAGTCAACACAAGACGGAACCCACCATGCAAGGGATGAAAAGGATCCTTCGTCATGTGGGAGCACAAAAAACACCAGGGAGCACCAGGCTTGGCCCACAGTCCCAGCACTCACTCCAGGCATCTTTTTACTGACTGCTTTCTTGATTCTAGCACAGAGTCAGAACCAGTTCATTCATCTGCAGGATGAACTTCTTCCTGCAGCAGATGTACATTTTATTTCACACAGGTTCTTCACTCTTTGTTTCAGCAAACACGTTCTTGATTTTTACTGCACAGGATGAAAATCAGAATCTGGTACAAGAAAAGGACTTTCAATTCCACAAAAACAAGTACATAGCAGATAAACCTCAACAGATGTCAAGAGATGTATTTGCTTCCTACCAGAGAAGACAAATATTCAGATGTGTATGCCCACAACTGTTTTTCAATTCTAAATACAGAGGTAGAGAATTGTATCTGAAATCTGAAGAAATGAAAAAGGCTAATGTCAAACATGCAGATTTTGTTCCAGCAGAAAAGCTTTCATTAATTTCTCACTTGATAATGAGTTTTTGTTCCTTCCTCGCAGTATTTGTAATGTTAGAAAAACACTCTGTGTTTTGGTAACATTTGAGAAACACAAAAAGTCAATTTTGTAATTCTCTCTGGTTTTTATTTTTAATGGAAATATCTGCACTGCTGACATTGGCATGAAACCTAGGTAACATCTCTGAATGGAATAAAGGCTATGGTGAAAAAACAGCGAAAAGCAACTGGTAAACACCATTTCTCAGTACAGATTTTTCTTATTTCACTTTTAAAACATAAAACCAGCTTCGGTTTTAACACATACTGCTGCATTACTCTAGTTGCACATTACCTTCAATAGGCAAAACCCAATAATCTCACATAGGGCTTCTATTACAGAAGTAAAAGTGGTCACTTTACAAAGTGTATATAAAGTTCAACAATACTAAACAATGCCTTGGTGAAGGCTTTTATTTCCTCTTTTTTAGCAATCCCTCCAGCTTAGTGTAGTCTGTTGAACCAATCATAGATGAAGGAGAACTCTGCATTTTTATATTGTTGTCTATGAGTTCATAAATGAAATTATGTGTTTAAAGTGAAGTCAAGGATTAGTATTCAACACAAGAGGAGAATTAAACTGCAAGTCCTTTCATTAAGGACACCTTAAGGAGAAGGATCCTAAACACAGATAAAAGCATTACCATTACATATTTTTATCTCACGCTAATACACAGTAGTTTAACCACTTCAAAGACTCAGATATTACCGCTATTATTAGAGGCCTGGAATGAATTCACACAGAAAACACCAACAAGTCAGTTCTCTATGTTCTAACGGGATCTCTTCCCTCCAGAGCTGCTTTCTGTTGCTGTTCTCTCCAATCAATAGCGCTTCAGAACATAAACCAGATCTGTCTCCCTGCCCACAGCTGCAAAGGTCAAGCGGATCGTGAGATCAAGTGTTTTAAGGAGGAATGGATCCAGGGGTTTCAAAATTCAGGAAATGGAAGAACTCCTGAAAGAAAGTACCCTTCCAGCAGGCACCACTCCACTGAAGGCAGAGAAAAACCCAAGACTCGCTGAGGCTCTGGACAGCCATGGTGCACACTGGCATGCAGAGACTCCGAAGGGCCCGTCTAGAACTGGTGCCGTTCTCCAGCACATTCCCATGAACACCACGCATTCTGAAAACACGGACTCCAGAAAAGAGTGGCAAGCTCAAGCCAAACCAATTCTTTCCAAGAAAGGGCCACAGAGGCACGTCTAGGTGCTTTTGCAGGGATACAGGAGAAAATATAATTCTCTCAAGAAGATGGGAATTGTCTTGATATATCGTTCCCACAATATAGTATCCAGTTTGTACATAGTTGCATAGTTGTTTGCAATTCCTCCCCAGGTTTTTTGTTCCAAGTGTTTTGACTTTCATCTAGCTCCTCCTGTCCTATGTATAATTTTTTCTGTCCTATTTTCCCCCACAAACTCTTCCCCTCTTTCCCTCATTCCATTTTTGTAGTGGATTCGGGGCACATTTTCATGTGTTTTCCCTTCATAATTCCCTTTTTAGCTAAAATTCATCCAAATATACGTATGTATAAATGTGTGTGGATATATATATATATGTGTGTATGTTTATCAATAATAACACACTGTGAGTGTTTACCAACCCTCCTGCAGCTTGTTTGTTCTAGGCCTTCTGTTGCCCCGTGGATGAATCATCCATTTAGGCAGCAAATTCTTCAGAAAAGGACTGCCTGTTGTTCTAAATCCATACAGTGCCTAGTACATACAGCCCCATTCTTAATTATTATAATAACTGCACCAGTCCTTTTGGTTTCCTCACTTCTGGAATGCTGGATGCTTGCTTTGTGTGCCTTCACTTCTCCAACAAACCCTTGAGAGAAGAACTACAGCACGAAGAGCACGTGTGACACAGCAAAGCGCTGTGTTTGACGTGGAAGCTCCGAGCAGTGACCAAAACAGCTCCTGCCCGCTCTCCCTGCACAGAGCATCATCCACAGCTCCCAACGGGGCCCTTGATGTGCCCTCCTTTCCCAGCTGAAATGCACAATTCCTGGTAACATCACAGCAATTTCACAAGCAGTTTGTGAGGAAAATCGAGCCTTTTCCACACGAGTGTGACCTACTGAAATCCAGCCCTGGCAGAGGGGCAGCGGTAAGAGGAAGGAATGGCATGTTCCTGCTCCCGGACACTGTAGGACACTCTGAGCTCTGCCTTCCCTAACAAAAGCCTCTTTTCATTAAAGGGTGGAAAAAAAATCCCCTTTTATTCTCTAGCCTTTGAAGGGCTTACATCATCACTTCTTCAGTTTCAGGATTTTAGTGAAAACAAGCTTTCTGCAAGGCTGGTCAAATGACTGTTAACTAAGAATTCCTGGGAGTGTTTAATCTACACTCTCTATTAATTTATCATTAGGGTACCTTCTAATAATGACTCATGTAATGAAGAAACAAAACCATGGCAGAAACCCTCTCTGCTCCTACAGTATTAGTTACAATGAATTTGGGCATTTCTCCACCAAAACAGTCATCATACCTTTTTTTTTTAAATCCCCTAATTAGCCCCAATGCTTTCAAGGGAAAACCACCATGAGCTTTACATATTGCAGAGCAAGTATTTTAACACTGGCCTTTCATCACATATATAAAAAGAAAATTTCATTGTCAAGGTTGTGTCCAACAGCTCCCTTGAATGTGATGACAGGAATTATTTGTGAATAGGAATAGAATTAATAAAGGAAAAGGTAGTTGCACCAGCCTTGTGTGTTTTTTCCCTCATAATTAAAAAATAAAAATAATTTTTCCCAAAGATCTCTCCATACACGGATCTGTGATGCATTCCGCCCCTTTTTGGGAAACCCACGTAACCCAAAGCAATACAGCTTCATGAACATGAGCACACATTTAACCTTCGGCAAGAAAATCCTGTACTAAAGACTGAGGGAAGCCCCAAATTAGAGAAAAGTTGTGTTTTATTAGGAACAAATAGGTTGCGCTAGCAATTTTCAACAGAAGGCTCTAAATGTATCTCCTCCCACAAGCCCTTCCACCTTTGTTTCACTATTTCTACAGATCAGGCTGCTTGAAAGAGCAAAGTGTACCCAACAGCACGAAGTCGAGGCAAAGTCATTACTTCACCTCCTTTCCCTGTCACCAGGCTAAGAAAATCCACTTGGGCTAAAAGCTATTTTTTATACCTCAAACAACACAGGGCCTTTAGAGACCCAACAGAAATAGTTTTAAATTTCAGGCTAGGTGCCATGGTTTTAGTTATGGTTATCTTGAAACCCGAGAGGGAATTACACCAACGTCTCCCCAAGCCTGGGCAGCAGTTTCCATCTGTCACCCGTAAATAAGCTAACTTCATGAAAGGCTCAGCCACAACGAGCTGTTTGCCTACCATCAGTCTTTGTCTTGACCTGTGCACTCATCAAAACTGCCTGCAAGCCATTCCTGACCAAAGGTTGCAATGCACTCAACTGTAATTTGCTGTAGAGCTTTCAGTATGACTCCCCATAAATCCTGGGCCACTTCTTTAGACTAAACAAGTGCCAGTTCTTTCGGCTGACACAACAGAGTGGCTCAGAGCAAAGCCAGAGAGCCAGCACAGACAGAGACCACCACAAGGACACCATCCCATGGCACTGGGCTGTTCACAGGTCTCTGCTGTTCAGCTCAGAACACCGGCACCACACAGACCTGACCGACCAGATCCTGACAGATCAGACTCGTCTGTCTTGGAAAGGTGGCCACCCCCAACAGTCAAAGGGCACCACAGGAAGAAAACCTGTGTCCAAAAAGGACAAGTCAGAGATGCATCTGCATCCTCTGTTATGAGAATATGCACCCGTAAACAATGAGAGAACGTCACAGACAGATGCAGAGTGCATGTATCACAAGATATGAAATACTTTACCACTTAGGTAATTGTTTAAGCTGCTGGACACTCACTAATAAATATCTGCTATGACTAACTTTGGCCTAGAGAGTCAGATCACATTAAAAAAAAATAAAAAAAGGAAGTCAACTTTCACAGATATGAATTTAGACATTCTCAATGTATTTTATCTGTGAAATTAAACTGCAGTAAGAATAGTTACCCAAGGTGAACAGTAAAGTAACGGCATTTCTTACAGTTTGTGTGCTTATTGTCACTACCCACCAGTGCTCACAATTCAAATCTCTCAATGCTAAACTAATAAAGGAGGCTGAACATAAAATGAACCTGAAGGAATCTGCAGCTAGAAACAAGCCTTGGCCCCAAACCAAGAGGGGCTTACTTCATCTTATCACCTGGAATGAAAAACTTAAACATCCAGCCAAGGAGTAACACAAATGCAACCTTATGCAATTCATATGCTTGTCTCTGCAAATGTGTCTCTGACCTGGCCCCTCAAGCACTCCCTGATTCACACAGATGCCTTCTTTCCCCCCTGTACCAGACTACTTAGCACATACAGAATATGAATCCTTAAGGATTGAATAAAAGATTTGCTTTGGATCAGAAAATTGAGGTTGACTTCCCAACGCGTCACAGGTAGACACCGGTACTTATGAATTCAGATTGATTGCAGGGCAAGTTTTTCATCCTGGCAACACCGTTGCCATAGCAATCCCAGCTGATCCGATATTCTTAGCAACCACTCCTAGCTCTCCATCCCCAGCACTCCCTGCTTTCCTCCAAGGCTGAGCTGTGTAAGCTCATTTCCAAAAGCCCACTGACCACCAGCAGAACCACTAGAGCGGCACAAGCTCACAACTGGAGCACCTTCTCCACAGGTACCCACCTGGTGTGTACCTGATACACCAGTACAACGTGCTTTGCAAACGAGAGGACGTGGAAAACACGCTTGGCTTCGGGATGCTGAGCAGGAGAAAGAGTCATGCCGGACCTATTCTGCTAATGCTATCAGATCCTGGGGACACAAACAGGAGAGCAGTGAGGGTCTGTGATGTTCCAAGACCACAAAAATCCACCTTATTATTTCACACACATACTTAGTTCACCATCATTCATCTGGGCTAAATTAGTATTAGATAAAGTCAATCTAAAGTTGTGTCATTGAAATCACAAGAAAATGCAGGTAAAACATCACCTGAGGTTTTACACCACGCAGCAACAGAGCAGTGAATTATTACACTATTAACATCTGCCTCTCCTACACAAAACTAGGCAAACTGTATTCCAAGCAGGCTTCTGAGCCAGCTGAAGATAAATCAGGAACTGGCAAACCACAACACCTTTGTTACTCCAACTACACACACCGTGTTTGGCAATCACCTGCACTTCCTGTCGGAGGCTGTGTGCTGCCACTGCTGCTTAGGGCTGCACTTCCCTCCTCCAGACCCAAAATAAAGCCTGAGTTCTCACACTGATTCCATTTAGGACCGAGTGACTCACAGCTCCTCAGGCAGGTAAAGCTTTGTGGACTTCATCTGGGAATGCAAACAGGAGTAGTAGACACCAGTACTCGCAGTGGAGGTGGATGGGGAAGCGGAATGCATAGAGCGGCTCCTAATTAAACACAGCTCTGACCTGTTCCCCAGTACCAAACCTGGATGTGACACCACTCCATAGAGCCAAGAGCAATGAATTTGACATGACTGGCAGCTGCACCACAAAGTTTGAAGGACCAACTGCTCTGTTCTGGACTGCTACTCACTGAACATATCCCTTAGAAGACCTGTAACAAAAAATAAAAAACCAGCTAAAAAAATAAAAATCCACTACAAAACATTAACCACGTGCCCAAGAAATAAGAGAAAAATCTTTTGGAAGTTTTAATACATGTGTTAATGGTTGCATTCTGATCTTAAAGGTCTTTTCCAACTTAAGTGATTTTATGCAACCAGACCTTCATGGAGGTGTTTCCAAAGGGGAGGTTTAAAAGCGGCAGTCAAACAAACAGAAAATACTGTGTAGTGGCACATTCTGAAATATGAGAACCAAACTACAAAGAAATGTCATTTAGAAGGTCTTCTTGGCTGTATTTCCAAAAGCCAAAGAATGGCAATTTTCGGATATGTTCTCAGTGTCAGATTACATTTTTTCTATCGCTATGGTAAATTACAAGTTTCAACTAAGATTAACGACCAAAACACATTCACACTATAAATGTGGAATAAAAGACTGTCACTAAATGAGGTTACTCAGTGTTCCTAGACTAGAAAGCTCCTGATAAATGTTTGGCTCCCTTCCTGAACAGAATCCTCTGAGCGTTCCCTGCTGTAATAATGAAGCACCCCTACTTTGACACCATGAAAAGGACAATTTGTGAGAAACACTGCAGGAGGACAACAGCTGCTTGGCAAACATCCTGATCTTGACCCCACACCAACCTATACCAAGGACAACTTCCCAGAACCACACTGGTTTGCCCTAAATATACCCCTAAAAATGGAGATTAGGCTGGACATTTCAGTTTTGCTACTTTTTATCAAGTGAAAATAAGCAGAATTCTGCCAGATGCTTGGCTAACACACAGACAATTTGGTAAGTATCAGCTACATTTTACTTCTCCATTTCCTGCGTACTTCTCTTCAGTGGGATCCTGGGAAGACACAAGAAACGGCATTGCAAAGCGCACAGCAATGTTGTATTTACTTGGACAGATTTTGTGGTCTCTTTCAAGTGTGCTATATATAGCCGATTATTTTGCTTTCTAGTCTGGAAAAGGAAAATCACAGCTGACACAGATTTCTTCTCAGCAGTTGTCTGTGAGTCCTGGCTGCAGATCTCCTCCCACAGCACAGAAGACGCAGCAGAGTCCTGCGGTTGCAGGTGCTCTGAGCGTACACTGGACATCTCCTTGTGTTGTTTTCTGTTGCAGAATTAAGCACAGATAACAAAAGGGGAATGTTAAAAATATCAGTGCTTCAGGTCAGTTACCAATTTATTGTATTTGCAATTTAATCCAGCCATCAAACAGATTCCACAGAGCATATCGTATTAGCCATTGGGCTTAATGTATTCTGGAATCAAAGCCAAGGCTGCATATATTGCAGTATCTAATTTATATACACAAGGGGTTTTTTTGCCCCCTTTTTTTTCACTAAGACCAAAGAAATGCCAATTGACAGCCTTTCACAGTTATGTCACTTTGATGGTGCTGAGCCAGAACCCCCATGTGAGGAGCCCTTACATAATTTATTCCGGTCATTTTCATTCTGAAGAGGTGCAAACAAATATTTTAAAGATTCCACCTTGAAGACAGCAAATTTTCCTTTTTTAACCTTTCTTAAGTGCTTTTAATAAATAAAAAGAAGGCTGATGATGCCACAATCTACCCAATACAATCTATCCTCTTTACTTTCAATAATCTCCTTATAAAGCTCTGTTTTTCAAGGTGAGAAAATGCTAGGAGGTCTCTATCAGCAGCATATGGCGCATTAAACAAATTTGCTCATGTCACACTGAAAGAAACAGTGTTAAAAGAACATCAAATTGCAAATCCATAAACTCATGCACTAGAAAAGTCAGAATTACACAGTTTAAATCTGCCCTTTTGTACATATCAACATTGTTTATCACAATACTATAGAACAGAGTCTTTTTTCCATAAGATCCAATAGTAATTAGGGGATGCCTCATCCAATTGCCATTTCTACACTCTATTTTTGGCCCTATTCTTTCTATCGGTTGGGGTTTTTTTTAACAAAGTGCCTTTGTCCAGTGCCAGAGCTGTTATTGCTCCTCACCCAGTCCATGTGTGCCTGCTCCCTCCTTACCCACTGCTGGCCCAGAATGCCCAGACAACCTTCCACCTCCCATCAAAGGATGGCAAAATCAGGCCCACCATTGCAGGGGTTTCAGAGCATATTTTATTCATGCAAAATAGAAAAACTTGCTTAAATTAGCAAGGGAAGATTCTCAAACCTTCAGCACTGCATGTGTGACACAGTGAGGCAATGCTGTTCCTATTAAAGGTTATTTGGCAATTTTTTGAGTAAGAATCCAGCAAACTCAGCTCCTTCTGTAACTTAACGTTGAATACATGCACTACGGATATAAACAGTGTTGGAAAAAAAATCTGGCTGGAAGTCAGTTAACAACAAAGGTCATGAGCAGCTGAAGTAATATGGCAAGAGAGACAGCCAGCTACTGCACTGATCTGTGTGCTGGGGTGAGAAGGTGACACATAACACAACCATCACATGCTCCATGATGGAGCACACACGTAATGTCACAGAATCCCAGTACGTTTTGTCTTGGAAGGGACTCTAAAATCACCTCCTACCATCCCCCTGCACCTCAATTCATGTGTGCAAATCAGTGCCTGGTTCTAGGACCATGTTCACAGTGTGATCCTGCAAACCTGCACAGCTTTTACCTTGGAAAACACACTTGCAAATGTAGCTCCGCCTGTTATTAATCAGCAAAGAAACAGATTTAGGTTGTTAAGTTTTATCCCTACCATCACAAACCGTAAACTGTAATAAAACAAGAGGTATAGAGCCCATATATTTCCCCATAGACTTATAACTTGGAATAAATATTTTAAACTGGACAGAAGCCTGAGATTTGTTCCCTGGACATTCCATGTCTGCAAATAGACAGTAAATGACCTACTTACCGGATCTTTTGGAGCAAGCAGGGGATGGGGACGTTAGTCTGGAGTGTTTGAGTTTAAAAAAATAGGAACCAAACAAAAACCCTGTCCTGGAGCATCTGATTAACACTTATTTTCAGACTATACTTCTCAGAGCACTGAATGGAGAATAGAAGGTTCTCCCCAAGTTTTTAAAACTGTTTTGTTCCTGTCAATTTTAATTTTCAAGTTGTCAGTTTTTCAGGAGCTGCTAAGCCTTGAGCTCTAACCCAAAGTAAATAAATAAATACACAAATTCAGAAAGATTTTTATTAAAACCCTTTTGGGATATGCCCTACATAGCTGAGAGAGACCAAGATTTTATACATATTTAGCTGAGTTATTCTAAAATCTCCTTGATAACAGAGATGTGATGCTGGCCTGAGATCTGGGGAGGCTCATGGCCATGGCACAGGATCCAAGGAGTAACCAAAGAATCGAGGCCATGACAAGAGGAGGGGGGAAGCAAAGAGGCAAGAAGGGGAACACTTGTTAGAAGAACAAAGAAAATCAGACAATAACAATAAGTGTGTGGAACAATTAGCTGTTTACAAGGCAAAAGAAGAACTTGAAAGACTAACCCTGAAGAGAGCAGTTATGAAATGACAACGCAGACAGAATTCTCAGGACACCAGCTACACGCTTATTAAACTCTGTATAAACATACAAACAACAACTCAGCACTTCCGCAATCTTTAAAAGTCTTCCAACTATTAAGAAAATACATTAAAGAGAACAAAAGTAGATTGCCTTTAGTTTTCTTCTTATGGAAAATCCCACCAGGCAAGCAAAAGCCACATAACTGCTATTCCATAAAAGACTTTGTAATGAGAATATTCACTAGTTCTATTATCAACGTCAACAAGCTATAACTCAGATTGCCTCAAAATCTAATAGCAACTCAATCCTCATAATGGATTTGCTGTTTCCTCATACTAGGCCACTGTTTCTGATTATTTTAATTAGTTACTATTGGCAACACTGTATTTAGGGAAATTAGGCAATAAATTACATAGCTAATCATGTGGTCACAGGAATCATATAAACGTCATATTACTGTGTCTAGGAAACTGCCTGCTGTTCTGCTTGGAACTTAAGTAGAAAATGAATAAAATCTGTCACCAGGCCAATAACTGTTGATGTTATTTTACCATTGATGCCTCGTTGAGCTCGGTGCCCTGCAGGCACGACCTGCTGAGACACCAGCTCGTGGCAGGGTTAGTTCAGAAAAAGAGAGAGCACAAGCAACGCAGCATTCCAGATCAGGAAAGACCCCACTGCTGCACCTCCGGGACAGTGAGGAAGGATGGAGGGTCTGGGACCGAGCTCCTGTCCCAGCACTTCCAACCTGTCCCCTCCTGGACCCATACTAAACAGTCAAGCCAGGGGCTCACCAAACCTCCACCTGTTTTCACCAGCTGACTTTGCAGGGCTCATTCACTCTAATGACTCAATGCAGTAAGTCATAAAGGTGAAAACATTTTAATTGGGGGTGTTAACTGTGACTAACAGGATCATAGTTCTGCCACAGGGCAGAACTCCCTTCTCACATGCCCTAAGCTCTTGTAAGGAACCGTGCAGCAAAAAAGTAAATTCACAAAGTGTGTTTGGCCCGGTTCTCCCTTCCCCCAGCTTCCTCTTCCCACTCTAATTTCTCTCAAGACATTGAAAAGGCTCGTTGAAAATACAGCTGAGTGGGTGATATCGTATATTCAGGTTTGGTTCACATGAGATCTGACTGGGTCAAAAGATTTTTTCAGTAAATTTTCATTTCCCTTGGACTGAGATCTACATACTAATGGGGAACTCCCGGTGTTTTTTAAGATGAGAGAGATTCACATCAATGTTATTCCTTTTATTTCTGATGTATTCTTTCCACTGAGTTGCCGCAGTGAACACAGGGAAGAAAATGCTGTTTAAAAACAGGGTAACATTTTGCTATCACAGAAGCACAGAGTAACTCCTGAGAAAAAAGCAGGAATTCTCCAGTCCTCCCCTCATTGCTGACTGAACTGATCCTGAGCCACGTCAGCTGTCAGAGGATGGCTCCTTCAGCTACACGTAAATAACCTGAAGGCTGTACTTGAAGAATTTTTAGCCAAAACTTTGACAGTGAAAGTTTAGCAGCATGTTCTGAACTGTGTAACTAAAATTTGCATTGCTCCGCAGAAATAGGTCGAGGATCTAAATTTACTTGCTTCTAATTACTCTATTAAATTGGTAAACAATCTTCCTGCAAAACCTTTTACTTGAAATATGTCCATAGGGGCAACATTATTTCAGCCGTTCTAGTCTGGTGTGAGCTCAAGATAATTGAACTTTGAAATTTCCTTCCAAGTCCAAAGCCAAGATGCTTGGAAAACAGAAACACGAGCTGAGGTCATCAGAACAACCACAGTCAGAACGATCCCCCCCGTAAACAGAGAGCACTCTAATGTTCTTGGGTTTGTTATCTGCCAATGATCTATGCCATGATCAATAGCTACTGATTACCTTCAGATTAAAGACCCCCAGAATCATTTAGGTTGGAAAAGACCTTGCAGACTGCCGAGTCCAACGTTGACTGAGCAGCGCCAAGGCCACTGCTAAACCATGTTCCCAAGTGCCACATCCACAAGCCTTTTGAACAGTTCATTAACTCTGCCAAAATGAGTAACTAGCTACAATTAGTTCCACTTCTAAATATCAAAGCCTTGTCCAAAGTGGCTACACTGCAGAATGCTCCAAGCTTTGCCATGGCTCCTTCCTCCCGAAGGAGCAAGCTGAGTGCAAGTTAATTTTTACTCATGCTAAAACCAGCACTAAGATGTGGAGTAAATACACACAAATTCCAGTCACCTATTCCTCAAATTCAGTACATCTCATTCTGCTGCTTCTTTAGCCACTGGCATGAGAGTGAGTGATGCAGAACATTTTCTATATTAATTTGTAATTAATTAATTGATTATTAATTAATTTCATTAACAAACCACACCTTTATAATTTTTATCTAGATTATATTATTGGAAGATAATTAATTGATGAGTATTAATTTCATAATTATATGTAAAGTATACCTATATGAAAACAAAACTATTCTGCAAGTATGAAGAGACACCTCTCTTCTCTTCTGCTATCCTTATTTCAAGAAGTTCACAACCTTAAGAACTCTCACAAGGAAAGAAAAAATTGAAGTGATGAACACCACTGTAAAGTGAGTAAGGTCATGTTTAAAAAAAATCCAGAACAACAAAAGCCTAGGGGATATTAATAATGCATAACTAATACCAAAATACAAAGGCTTGTCAGAACCCAGGCAAGCCCACGTTAATTTTGCAGAGATGTTACTGCAGAGATAATAAAAAGAGAACAACAGCAGGCTTGTTTGTAGTGGCAATAAACCCATACAATAGCAACACACAAAATAAAAAGATACAGCATAGGAAAATGTAAGCAGATTAACAACATTTCAAATTGCAAAAAAACAAGGAAAACTTTTTATGTGATGCCACTACATTTTATCTGATACTGCTGAGCAGTAGCATCAACAAAGCAGAGAAAAGGATTCAGGGGCTATTGCAGTGGGTAAATCATCCAAGTGCTCTGGATACTGCACCCCTGAGCTCCACACAGGCTCAGGGTGTCAGAGAGAGCCAGAGAGATGAACTCAAGCCCCTCCTCTGGTAAAATCTGAGGAGCAAACTTACAAAGCAGCTGTTTCTGCATGGAAGAACAAGATGTACTTTGCGCAAGAAGATGGTTATTCAACTAGGTTAAGGCTGGAAGCCTGGACTCAAATCTCCCTTATCTATGACAAAAAAAATTAGCAGCTTAAGCTTTCTCAAGCCCCACTGGAAAGATCTTATACTGAACTAATGCTGTATAACTTTTCTTCCCTTTGTTTTTATAAATGGTTTACATTGCTGGGTTGAGGCAGCCAGTACATAAAGCCTTGCAGAGTTAATACACAGATATCTGCACTCAGAATATGCTTTTTCTTTAATTTTCCATTCATACTAACAATATTGAACCGTGTGAACCAAACAATACGCCGCAATAGGAATTCAAGGATACCTGTATTACTCATAGGCAGTCTTAATATTGGGTCTATTCCGCCTTGCAGACCTAATGTTTAGGTGGTGCATTGTTACAAATCCCTCAGGGCAGATGCTGTCAGCTCCAAAATCATTAGAAACTGCTGGGGTGTAATTCAATGCCTCCTCTCTCTACTTACTGGATATGTGCCAGTGCACAAACTCTATTGACAGGTGAAATGAATGGCAGTCAGGAACTTTAATAACTTCAAAAACTTGACTCAAGCACCACAGCAAGATGCTTTATGACACACTGAGATTGGGAACTCTAATACAAAGGTACATTTATTACTTTTTCATCTCAAATTCTTCATTTATCTAACAGAAGTGTAAAGACAGAATACTAAAAAGCAATTTTATGTCTGTTTTATACACTAGTATGGGAGCATGTACTAAAACATTATGTCATACATTAATTCAAATAATGTTCAGCAGAACATGTTGCGGTGTAGTCAGAGTTGACACACTTGAATCTACTTATTTCATGTTGCTTTTAACACATCCTGTTTCTCTCAGCTGTCAAACTTGGGCTCAATTTTCACATATTGGCCTGTGCTACTGTTCCAAATTAAAACAATTATGAGTTCCCTCACCTGGTATTTGCTTTCCTCCAGTCAGCTCATGGCACAGCTCAGTCTAGAGCGGAAAGCATGTCACTAAAATCCAGTGAAACTGAGCAAAGCTAAGAGCTCTATACAAACTGAATTTTTCCCAGGGTGGACAGATTGCTTAACATATCAGATTTTTTTCTACTGACATTTAGAAGTATTACACTGTTTTGTTCTACAA
>VZTX01030050.1:54784-100072 GCA_013400915.1 Pardalotus punctatus | reverse complement strand
TCTAACTAGATTCTCCCAAATACACAACTGTTTGGTCTGCATTTCCATCTCAATACATACACTTATTGGATACACCAGTTTTTAAAGAAACCCACAACTCTGCTGAAGTGACAACACAGAATTCAATCCAATGCCATCTTCATGATAACCTGTGTTTTAAGTCCCTCTTTGGTAATTCAGGACAAATTACACCACATTTAAAGTTTGCTTCAAGTCTGCTCACCAAACTGTAGGAAAATGGTTATACACAATGAATTAGTCACCCAAAGTTGTTATTTCTACTCATTTGTCTCCTACACAAACAAAAGCATCTAGAAAGGTCTTTAACAGCTCCCCCATCCCCTCACAACAGCCCTGATGGCAGGCTGCAGCTATAGGATTAAAAGATGTGCTTCCTACTGAACCCAAAGGGTTCACCACTGTTGTTCTGACAATTGAAGGGGTCTAGGAAATTTTTTTTCAAAAAGGACATTAAAGGAATCACACAGCAGAAATGTCACAATAACCAATTTTCTTAATTTCCTTTAAAATCTATAAAGGGTTGTAGTTTCTGTAACATGGGGTGTCTGATGTTGCACATCTTCTTAACACAGAATACCATTCGTAAAAATAAAAGTTTCAACAAAATTACTTGTTTGAGTCAAAGCTATTTAATATGACTGTCCAAAACAACCTAAGCCTCTAAAGTCAGTGGCTTCACACAGGTGAACCCTTCTGCTCATTATATTACCCCACACAGTTATTTGACTTACACACCTTACCAGCATTCATCACTTACATGCAGCTTAAAGAAACCTTTAACAATTTCTGCAAGTTGAAGCACGCAATTGAATATAGTAAAGGTTTTTTATTCAACTTAGAAGTTTGAAATAAATGCTATTTCCTCAAAATACCAAAGAGCTAAAAATAGTTTAGAAACCCTCCTATTGAGTAGCTTCTTTTCCACAGTAATTTGGAACATGACAATGAAATGAGACAAAAACATAAGGGGAAACCCAGTACCATAAAATACCAAAGCAAATGTTAGTAAAGAGAGCATAAAGTAACAGGATTACATCACACAGAGAACAAAGATGAAAACAGAATCAGACAGAACCGAAATAGAAACTCTTTCAATTTTTCTATCAAACATTCAAGTGATACAAAGTTCAGGGTAGGTCTCCGAAATGGGTTTTTAATCGCTTGCTTATTTTATTCCTCCTCTAATGGTATAATTATTCTCCACATGACGAGTGAAAAAGCAGACTCGTTCGTACGCACTCGTGCAGGACCAGATAGGAACATGAAAGAGTCCTGGAGCACAGCAAGTGTCAAGAGGACACAAGCTGTGTGGCTGATTAGCTATTTTGATTCTATAGCGAGAGGATCTGATCCATTAGCATAGGGAGATTAGAAATTACTCTGCTACAGCTGTGGCTCTATATTCCCCCCCCCCTTTTTTTTAATTGTTATTTTTAAACTTTGGGTTAAGTTCTAACCGATCCCTGAGCAATCAGGTGCAAGTGAAAAGGAAAAGCCATGAAAAGAGAATTGCTCTAATAACACAGGAATGCACAAAGAAACCATTGGAGTTAACAGACCCCTCAGTCCAGTTACAAATTCAGGAAAGCAACAAAACCAATCCAAACAACAACGCTCAGGAGTTATTGCATTCAGGTTTCGGCATCAGGAGAAAGATTATTTATGCAAAATTAATAAGAAACTTGGTCTCTCTGTGAAATGCTACAAGGGAATTTCTTTTGTGCCGCTGATGTAATGGAATATTTATGAGCACTGGGAATCAGGGCAGTCAGAATTACGACAAAGAGAGGTCACACAGGGTAGGATTGCAAGGTTACATCAGTTGGGTTTTTCTTTATGTTTGGTTTTTACTGAATGTGTGCAACATGCCTCTTCACAGGTATTTTTATTGTCCTGTACAAAAAAAAAGGCGCTGTTGTGAATTTGTCTGGATGTGACCTGGATATACGCACTGAAGTACCCATTTTTATTTATTTTTAATAACTATCTGCATTTGCACCAGTTTCCCAACATGCATGAAGACCCCACTGCTCCAATGCCTCTTGGTTTTAACCATGGAACTGCCTGAAGCTAAAAATCAAAACTGAAGAACAACAAAGGGATCATACTGAGCCGGGCATATTAGAAATGTACAAACAGGTGGATGGACACAACAGTAGTCACTACAGCAGGAACGTTTTAATGCTCTTTTTCATTCTATGTACAGTTACTGAAAACTTTAAAACAACAACCAAAGCAAGAAATTTCTTCTCAGATCCAATCTGCAGAGCATCAAAATATATACTTTCTTAGAACAAGAAAATGCCCTCATCTACAGCAACATTTTTCTCAAACTGGGGCAGAATCCTTTTACTACTTAATTGGTGAGAAGATACAGGGTTTACAGTACTACTGAAACCTACAGCCATCTTCTGTTGTTTTCCTTTGTGTCCACCTAAATGACCCAATTTAGCAGGGCACTGAGGGAATCTCTCCAGATGGGCAAAGTTCATGAAAATATTCATAGGATGAAAGGTATGTCATTATCCCCAGGCCCTGCCGACTAGATTGTAATTAGAAAGATCCCTCTTTTTTAGCAGATGGGTCTCCTGGCCTTTTTCCAGTCTACGCTTCATGTTGTCTATTGTGGCAAACCAAACTGTGAAGGAAAGAACTAAAATAAAGTGTTTCCTAGTCTACCTTTGGACAGAACCAACTCTCAGAAGTGAATACCATTTTTTAATCAGTTTTAACTAGGAGGCACAAAGGCTCAATAAATTGCTAGCTGGCTATAGGATCACCCACAAAAGCATAGCTGGATCAGGGTCATTATTCCATGACAAGCTGGTGATCTCTTTCTAATTCCTCCAAGACAAGTCATAAGAAATATGTGTACAAATGCAGCTTTTGTCAGCAGCCTTAGCAGGAAGATCAGACAAGAACTGAAGGGCCTCGTCACTTCTGTAACAGCTTTGCCAGGTCAGAAGCTGTTACAGAAAGCTTGTACCAGAGCTATCTGCTGTCCCAGTGAACAGCAACCTTCCAGGGTGTTCAGTTTACCTGAATCGCAGGTATTTTCTCCCAGCCCCACCAAACAAACCCAACAGAAAAGACACGGGTTTGGCTCTGGCTGGAGAGTAGCTAAGCAGTGAAACAGAATCACAGTGCCTGTGGAGAAATGGCTAAGAAGGAAGGATACCATACTAATATCCACAAAGCCCAGAACATTCTTAGCAACATAGCGGCAGGCGCAGCAGAAGTGGTGTCATAAAGCTTTGTGTGCTGTTTGAGCAGCATTTCCCCAGTGAGCTCTGACAAGAACCAAACCCTGCATGAAAAGCCCGCTCAGACTCCAGAGCTGTGTGCTGCTCAGTGTCTGCAGCGAGCAGGGCTTGTCAATTAACGTGAACAGGGGAGGTGATCCAAGAGATGGGGATACGGCTGCCGGAGCTCCCCGGAGCCCATCAGACTCATTTTACACAGCTGATTAGAACAGCTATTAGACGGTGTCAATTTTCCCTCACTGTTACAGCTGAACAAATAATGAGAAAAATGATATGCAAACATCCCCATGACTTCTGTATGATTCTACTCCAACTGTGTTCCCACATTTTCTGTTTGATTTTCATGGACTCTTGACGTTTTAAGGGAAGAGTTTGCTCTCAGCATCCTCTTAGAACCACAGACTAAACCTTATTATCAACAGCAATTTTCATGGGAGGAGGGGGAATTATTACGCACAAAACTATGATAAATAACAAACAAGTTTGTTAAAATTGCAATCTGTTTGCAGACAATCTGCAATCAAGAAAGGAGGCTTATTCATCAAGCAAATTGTTACTGGAAATTGTCTTCCTCAGCTATAATCACTCACATAACCAGGGCACTTGAAAACAGAGGCCTAGCACCGATTCCTGGTTTTATCTGCTTGTCTCAAAATGTACATTTAATTTAGGAACTTTGTATGTGGAATAAGCACCACAAAAAACAGAATCTCAAGTAATGAACTTCAGCACTAAGACAGCACACACCCTGGCTCAGGCCAGTCATGTTTATTTGAATTCTGCCAGAGCTCCTACTAACACAGCTACTGCCTATGAGAATCCTGCTCCCCCTTGGAAGTTGAAAAAAAGCTGCTGGAATGATTTTGGAGGGAGATCAGTCATTTTGGCAGAATCTCTTCTGTCTGCCATGTAATTAGTTTACTTGGGGAAAATCATTTGCTCCCTATTTGCCTACGAGCTCTTCCATGTGCACGGAGCATCCTGAGAGGAAAGAGAGCTGGAGGTTAAAATTAGCAAGGAACGCAGATGCCATTGTCTCCTCTCATTACCTCCTCCCACAGCGTGCGTCTCGCATCCAAACCGAGAGGGGCTGGAAAACACAAATCTAAAGCAAAACAGGAAAAAAATAAAGAAAGAAAACAGCAAAAATAACCCCTCTTCAAAACAACGATACATCAGACTTTTCTGGTCAGCGACTATTCTGCAGATAATCTTCCAAGCAGTAATTACAGTACATGTCTTCATTAGCATCTTAGGGTTGTACTCTCCATCACCTCACATCAGGATTAGATTCCATTACCTCACGATAAGAAAATCAGAAGTATACAACAATTAAGACTTCAAATTACTTGAAAGAAAACAAGGAATCTTCTGAATAGTCTGTTCCTAGGATGACACACTGTAAACAAGAATGTCAGCACTGACTTCAGCTCAGCTGCCACAGAAAAAAAGAGCATATGTTTTTCTTCTTGGCAAATACTGGTCACAACTGAAATGTTCTTATATATTTGAGATACACTTACACCTTTCAAAAATCTAATTTAAGGCAAAAAAATCATTCCTATGGCCACACCTTCAAATACTTTTTAGAGATCTACGTATAGCCTGACAAAACAGTGAGTAAGACCAATGAATTCCAGCCCCTTGAAAAAAATAACCAAGAGAGAAAGCAGTATCTGGGTTCAGGACATTCCTCCTTGCTGTGTGCAAATTTTATCCATGTAAAACTTGACCAGTGAAACACTCCTGAATGCAAACAAAATGAAGCACAGATCCATAATTTGCAATCATGTCAGGCCATATGTTACTGAGAAAATGGGAAAGATATATGCATTCAAATCTTAGATTTGTGGGTGTGTAGAGAGAGAAAAAGACTGGCATTACTGCTGTGATGAAAGCTCTTGTGTTTTTACCCAATATCCTAATTCTATGCAGACCTGTTAACTGGAGACACTGGCTAGCAGGCAGCTCTCACCAACACCAAGATAATGTTTCTAAGAATGTGTCAGGAGCCTTAATAGTGGAAAATATAATGAGTAAATTAATCCTTCTATCAAATGGCTGACAGCAACATAAAGGGTCAGGGTTTATACACACAAAGGACTCCTCTTGAAAAATGACTCAGCCATCTCCTGCTCCCAACCAGAAACCAAGAAAAATGAGGTCTACATTACCCTCAAATAACCCGAATAAGCAGATCTTTCTTTACCCAGAAGGACTTGAGACATTAGGGGAGGGGTGAGAGAAGAAAAATCTTTATTAGAGGAAATTTACTTTAATAAAGATATAAAATCAAGCAAGCAAGCAAACTCCTGATCACAAGGTTTACTCAGAAATTCATAAACCTCCTATAACAAAATCCCTATTAAAAATTATAAAGATGTGGTTTGTTAATATAAGTATTTCATTAATAATGCATTAATTATGAATTAACATATATAAAATGTTCTGCACTTCTTTAAGCCTCCGGTATCTTCAATTAAACAAAATCACAGAGATTTCCATTCAAATCCAACAGCACTGCCTATTCATAATTAAAAAAGCAAGGGAAAGATGCCGTTCGTGAATGGCACCACTTCCTACCACAAAGTCATTTAACACAGTGTCACTGGTCACACAATTGCAGGGGGCTTCACTGGCCCTTGGGGTTACCACAGATTTGCTACCAACTTAAACAGGGTGGGACCAGACCCCATATTGTTTGTGGAAAAGGCTCCACAGGATGAGGAAAGGCATCATCTCCCCAGATTACTTCCAACAATCTGAGGGATGGTGCAGAGAGAAAGGAATGGGAAGCCAACAGCTTCCCAGAAAACAATGTTTCTGGCTTACACAACTGAAGTTATCATGTAAGGAACAACTCCAAAATCATTAAAAATTCAACTGCTGGAATGAAAAGTCCAGCATTTTTCAATTCCAAAAGCTGAGGGTGCTAAGAAAGAACAGCAGTGGGTTTGGACAGGATAGAAAGAGCAATAATACAATTAGGGATAAAACATTTCCTTTTCAATTAAAGGCTAGAACTGAACAGAAATTGAAAAGCAGAGATATGTTGGGATCGTGACCCCTAAAGTTATGTGTATCTTAATGCCAGGCTCCAAATTGAGCTACTGCAGCCTCAAAGGGGTATTCCTCAACTGGCTGGGGTTTAATGCAGCAAAGGGACTCCAGAGGCATTAGTATTGATGAAGAGAGGAGGTTACAAAGCATTTGCTCTCTATGAGTAAGAAGGGTAATGAAATTATGCAGCTCCTTTCTTCCCCTGCCCTCAGCAGATCCTGCAGACTCATTATCAGTGCTTTTGACAGCTGCACTGCAACATGAGAATCCATCTAGGGCTTGGAATACTGTGCTGGAACATCCCAGCCCTGTGGCTGAAGACACACTGGATCTATGCAACAGCAAACACTGACTTATTTCAGAGGCTAAGACAGGCCATTAGTTGTGGTATCTGAATCTCCAGAAAATACACCAAATTCACAGCTCTAGATATGGAATGACCACTGGGACACTCTCAAAAGATGAGGACACAGCCCTGTTAAAACACAGGGTCTCCTAATGGATTTCTCTACCTGCCCAGAAGAGCATGCAACGTCATTTTCCACCCTGCCAGTCAATCTGGGAGTCACATCTGCGAAACTAGGGAGCCATTTCCTTGACCTTCCCTCACACAGAATGAAAAGAGTGCTTGTACTAAAACATTAGGGAATAGGTTTGTGCTCTAACAGCTGATGGCAGCTGGGTTGCTGCGGTCACTTTCCTGTTGACCTTCTTTCACTCATTATCCATAGTGCACATTTCCCAAAGATACAGATTAAGTTGGAAGTTTACCGTTTATCACTGCAACAAAGATATGTGCTTAACCGGGATGCACCGACCCTCACCTGAGGCAACCTTATAAAGCTTGGGATATAGGTTCCAATACCTAGATAGCACAGCACATCTTAAATGATTCCAAAGTATAAATTACACTCTTTAATTTAAGGACACTGTATATAGTTATCCCAGGGCCCTATGCCCTCTTCCTCTTCAACTCCCACCATGATGCACTGGCAAGCAGGACAAACCTTGGTCAACCCTTCCCTACTCATTCTTCCTTTCTTCATTTTCTCCCATCTTTCCTCACTCTTCTTCACCCTGTTCCTATACCTTTTCCCTGCTCCATTTCTGGTGTTTCTGTCTTTTCCTTGATTAATGCAATTCCTAGTTCCATGCTCCAAAGTCAAACACAACTCTAGTGCAGCTATCCACTTGTCACAGCTTGCTTTGCCAAAAGATGACCAAAGGGAGCCTGTTCCTTCCCACACTTGCAAATAGCTCCAGAAGAGTCAAGCACAGGGGGAGATTCAAGGATACAGCCTCGGCAGTAACGGCCATTTACCTCCTGACACAGCCATGACTTGACGAGGAACAGTGCACACATGAGAGGACACAAGCTGCAGCTCAAACCCACACAGTCCTTTAAAGATTTCTTAGCAGCAGCAAGAGACATTCCACCATTTTCACTGAAGGGAAACGTTACCTCAATGCTCACTGAAATAAAACCTGAACAAATGGTGAAGGTTTGCTCCATTTTAGTGCTGGCTTATCCAAAAACTCCAAGCAGCTGTTTAATTCTGCAACTGTTACATGAGAACTCTGTCCCTCACTTCAGGAGTGCTCCCATTCTATATAACAGTGTGCTATCCCTGACCAGCATCCTGGGGGCATTTCTTTCCCGTTGGACAAATTGAAAGTTAACATTATTAGCCAAACTAAGGAAAAAGCATCTTTTTAAGCCACAGTGGAAGAGCATCACCCAGTGTAAACCAGCACAGGAAGTAACACATGTGACTGCTGCTGCTACAGTGCCTGGTGGTGGAGAGTGCCCTGAAGGAAACCAGAGGGAAGACAGAGCTACACACAGAGCTCCAGGCAGACTTTCCATGCAGATTAAATCTATCTGAACATCAACAGTGATTAATTTAATCTTAGCAGGCAGTTTGAACATCGTTCTTCGGTTTTAACCCTGGGAATCTGAGAAACAACTGGATTAAGATGCTCAGTCTAAAGTTCCAGGAAAGTTCAGCCCCTGAACTTGCTAAATCCTCTGCTCGTCTCCCTTTTCCTTCATTGCCTTCCCAAAGAGGCTCAGCAACTGTCACCCAACCACACACCGATTTCTTTTAGATCCTGACTCCTCAGGGTTAAATACCAGGACACTGAGCAGCCAGCTCCTCCTTAACAGCACAGCTCCTTCCTCCAGTTCCCACTACAAGCAACCATCTTGTTTTGCAGACCACAGGCACGTCTTTGGCAAAAACAGACCACGCCCTACTCTGACCTTTTGATTTTCTAGGCACAAAAATGCAGCTGGGATCCAGCCCCGCTGAGACAAAGAGGGAAAGAGACCATCCCCACCAGCTCCAAGACAGCAGAATCCAGTTCTGCATATCTGTACAGCAAGTACAGTACAAATGAATGTCCTACACACTGAGACAAACAAGTTACATGCAAATTTTCTATACATGAGCTGGCACTCAGGTTCCCAGAAAGAGAGCACCAAAAGCTCATCAGTACTTCTCCTATCTCCTCTGTTTCCTAGACAAAAACTTCTTCCCCAAATAGTTTGTAGAATTTCATTTTATATAGGTTTGGCTTTCCTCATATGATGCAAAAAGATTCTGTAACTTGAAATCTCCATTTGTTCTGCTTAGATGATCATAAGGAAGTTTTCCAGAATCACTCAGAAATGCCCTGTGGAAGTGCCCAAGCAAACAATCAAAGACAGGAGGCCTCAATCCTGTTTTCTGACAACTTGGATGAAACAATTTGACGCGAATGTGCCCACGGAAATCCCCACAACACATCGAGCAGACAGTGATTAACAAGACTCTTCTGTTTCTGATTAATTGCATTGGCTCCATTAGAACTTAGTTTTACACTAACACCAAAAAATAAAATGTAATTTTGGAGCTGCAGTCCGTGGAAGCATTTGACACATCCTGTAGCTCCAGACAGAGACCAAGTTTGATCTTGATATTTTCTTGCCTAAAAGTCAGACGTTACATCAGAAGCAAAGGTGACCCTCGGACTGTCATGCTCTGGTCTATTGAAATGCACCTTCACGAAAGAAGGTTTAATCTGCTCTAACAGAAAATGTCAAAGCTTGACTAAATGTCAAGATTTCATTACACTCTGAAACAATGCCCTGAAAAACAGTAACAAGTCAAATCAAATTTTTAAATACATGTATTGATACTACACTGAAAAACAACAAAACTAATTTTGAAAAAAACCCACAGTTTTTGACAAAAATTGAAATGACACTTGTGATCCCCAGTTACTTTACATTAGCCTCAATCCAACTTGCAATTCTTAAGCCTTAAGAAGACCATTTCAAATTACAGACTAGATGCGGATGAGGTTGCTGTCTAGTGAACCATAAATTAAAATAAATCAATAGAAATTGAGATCCCAGAAATGCCAAACTTAAATTTACCAAGCAGGAGAGCAATGAAAACTAAAATAGGAACTCCTGAAAAAAATGCTACTGTCATAGTTTGAAAGCTAATACAATAACCCAAACAAATAGATGTGCAATCACATAACTTGTGCAAAACAAATGTTATTTTGCACTATTTATAAACAGAGGTAAAATATGATGCATTTGGGGACCTGCCATGCTCCCCTCCACAGCACACTTCCTGATAGCTGGTTAGATTTCTTTCTCCTACAACTCTGATTTCGAAATCTTTGTCCTCACAAACTGCAGCTATTGAGCAGGTAAAAAGAACCTGCTATTTGTAGCTTCTAAGTAAGCCATGACAAAAGAGGGCAAGAAAAAGAAACAAGTATATAATGATACACCTGCTTTCTCTCCTGTGGATCTCAGTCTGTGAGGTTTCAAGGCTGATTCTCTTCCTAACCAGTTCTCCTGGCTAAAATTACCTGTTAGGAACATCATCAAGTTTCCTCTGTTCCCTCCCTATCCTGACTTTTACTACAGAATTAATATGCCTTTCAGCTATAACTTAAAATGCACATAATTTCCAGCATTTTAAAGGGGACAAAGTTTTACTAGTGGTATCCCATGGGTGCTGATGTTCTCTATTGCCCTCTGCTCGAGTTCCTAATGGAACAGCAGGAGATAAAGTTGGTGTTCAGGCCATAGAATAAGTCATAAATGCCAACAGGGTAAACATGCAGGGGAACATTTCCCAGAGACCACCAGGTGGAAATCTTCAGAACAAATCAATGCACTTTAAGTAATCAATTCTACTTCTACATTTGCTTCTATTCCCTATTAAAGTGTCCAAAGGCTAAAACTACTCTCAAATTCTGCAATTCACAATGCAATTCACAAATATTGATGCTTCAGTTTGTGATTTGTAAGCTTTTAGGGTAATGGAAGTCAGACTGCATTGCCCTGTGCCAGAGAAAAGGCTTACATCTTACTTTTCAAATTGATGAAAACTATTGTTCATTTTGCTACGGAATACATTTTCCTTGTCTTATTTAAACAGGGCTTTGCATTCAGGAATCCAGAAGAGGAACTGACATTTCCTTTTGGCACAGCTTCCCTAAAACACTGTAAAATCAAATGTCACCCCTAATGCAAGTTCCCAGGTGCAACATGTCACTGCATCGCGAGCCCGGTGGGAAGATGGAGGAGCAGAAGGTGGCAATAGAGCACCAGATCAAAATCCATATACATTTGATTCCTAATTAGATGTTTGCTCTCACCACAGCACACACCCTGTATGTGGGTCATGCATCTCCACTGAAAACCCAAAATTATTTAGGTGTGATTTCTTATGGCTGCAACACCCCTGGGTAAAAGCAATGTAGGAAGTCTAATTTTTGTCTCAGGTAGACAACATAGTTACAAGACTTCCACAAACACCTTAGTGTGCTGCCAATGTGGCTCCCTGCATCTATCAGAAAATTACAGAAAACAGGGGTTTCTTGGAGTTCATCAATTAAAAAATTATAAACCTATGTACCTCCAGCTGAAAAGCCAAATTATAAGCACTTGTCTTGAAGCTAGAGTGGAACAGTGTTACTACATTTTATACAGTAATATTCCCCTTCATTTCTCAAAAATCCTCTCATCAGCACTGGTGAAAACTGCATGGAAAACTTCCTCTTACTCTTTCCATGATTAAGAATACTTTGATGTAACACTTCACTGTTAACCAAGTAACCACACAGAAATCGGGCTCATCTAAAGTTTGTAGTTAAGCCTGCAAGTTTGAGTCAGAAACTGCCACTTCATACAGGTTTGTAGAGACTTCTCAAATTCATAAGGATTATCTGGAATGCTCTTTTCCATTGTAAGCATGGAGAAAGGATTGAGGAAGGCAGAGACCTCCCTCTTTCGGCCAAAGGGAGGCAAAGCAGGCACACTCTGCTTTACAAGATATTTGAAGGCAGATAGTATCAGATTTATTCCTCCACATTTCTCATGGAGACAAATAAAAAAGGAGAAAAAAATGAGGAGAAAAAAATTTCACTGCTGGCTCATGTGCAACATTTCCAAATTGCCACAAGCAAAGACTGGTCTTCATGTACCACAGAAAGCAATTTTTGAGTTTGATGTGAGCGCATTATTATTGTTTTGAAGCTCTGCACAGGTGTTCGGTTTCAAACCTCCTGAAAGAAAGATGTTTCTTAACATGAACATGGCAATATAACAGACCTTTTCCTGCCCTGCTGTCCCCAGCTGGAGCCCAGCAGGCAGCAGCACCTGCCCAAGATACAGCCCAGAGCTGGACACCAGCCCCAGCCCTTCAGGGTTTGAAATGGCCACATGTGCCCCGACAAACCACACAAAACTAAACCCCACAGAACCATGCTGACTACAGTTATTTGGGTTTAAGAGCTCACGTTACAGGCACGTAGAGCTGAAACCCAAGCAGTGTGTATCTAAGTTATTCACATTTATGTATTCCCCCCTGAACATACACCACAGCTCCTCCATGACAACAAGCATCACTCCAGAGCAAGGTATGTGAAAGCAGCCTGATTAAAAAGGGGCAGTGGCTGAACTTGCCACCTCGACAACAAAGAGAGGAGAACCAAGAAGCAGAAGATGAGGCAAAGTCTCCCCGGCTGAATCAGCAGCGCCCATGGCCAGCACTGAGAGGTCTCTGTCCCCTCCATCAATCACCCGATGACTCCACATCAATCACGAGCTGGAAGCCGATACACAGCAGGCAGACAGAGCCTTCCTGTGCGTCTGTACAGTGATTATAACGTGCTAAGTAACCATTCCTGGCCGCAGCTCCGACGGTCTGGGAGCGCATCAGCCCCCAGCACTGCCGGCTGGGGAGCTGGGCGAATACCGAGCTATAAATACAGCCACGGATCTCTCACTGCTCACCCGCCACTGAAAGGATCCTGGGAGCAAAGCCACTGCTGGACACACCATTTTCTTTATCACTGCAAAAGATCAGGTTTTAAAACACCAACAAAATGAAGCAAATAGAAATAGTTGAGATATCCGACATCCTAAAAAGCCTTCCAGACTTAAATACATCATCAAAAGTTATCAAAGTGGCAAGGAGAACAAAATTGGGATTTCAAATGACTAAACATTCCAGTGCATCATGTGCAGCTGTCTCATGTACCTGAGAGCAATCTTTAAAGCAGGATTTTGTCAACTGACCATTTAAATACCACGACAAAACACGCAGAACAAACAGCAGAGGGAAAATAAACATATAGAAAAGCCATGTGAGTTAGGCACTCACATGCTCTGCTAAAATAGTAAAGAAATCTCTCTCAGCAGCTCTAATTCCAGCGGTTTTTAGCATAGCAATTGTCTGATAAACACCCTTCCTCCACTGAGATTAAGGAATTAAAAAAATAGATCATGGCACAATGATCCCCTCAGCAGTAAATAATAAAATTATTAGTAGACACTTCCTGAATGAAACTGTCTCGTTTGCTTAAATATTAATCACTTTTTATTACTGTGCAAAAAGAAGCTACTTGAGTGTAACACAGGAAACAGACTTAAGCAAATACTGGATATTCTTTTAAAGAAACATTAAAGGGTAAGCTACATAACAGAGCAACCAACACTTAAAATGTCTTAATAATCAGTGTTTTTAAATAGCTCTGCCTCACTGCTGTCCCAGCTACAGCTTCCTGACTGGTTCACAGATAAAGTAAATTATTTCAAAGCTATTTCTTGCCCTGGCTTGTCACCTGGCTTAGTGACAACATTACACAGTTCCCACTCTCCAGTGGGCTGGCAGGGGACCATCATTCCCATTTAACCTTCATTCCAGAACACTGCCCTTTGTGGGAGAAATGTTGCACTTCAGCCCCATATAAATAACTTTGTTTCCCCTGGAAACCGGGATTTGGGCACACTTTGGGTTTTAACTGCTTCTTACATGTTATAACTGCATTGATATGGGACTTGAGTTTAAGGGAAATAGTGAGGTAAGATACAGTTTGTTCTTTGGCGCTTGGCAAGTATAAAGCAGATTAAACAGCACACACTTATTAAGCTTTTTCGTTTTGTTTAAAGAAAAGTATGAAAGGCACTTGCTTTAAGAAAAATTAAAATAAGTAACTCCTAAACATTATGTTTCTTAATTTGCTGTATCCATACCTCTTAGTAAGCTAAGAGTGACTGACAGGTCATGAGAACAGTCACAGACTCAAAAATAAACTTAACAGCAATCAACCACACCCCCCCCAAGCCTTGGAAAAACAACATCTTCAAGCTGATTTTATCCCAATGATGTAAAAAAAAAAACCAAAAAACATTAACGGATATGTATGTTTGGAGAGAGCAGCTCAGCTTTGAGAGCATATCCCAAAGATTGATAGCATGAGTTTTAAAGGAACAGTAATGGAAGAATCACTGTGGTACTTAAATAAATACTTAAGACATGTATTTTATGAAAAGGAACTATCATACATGACTCAAATTCAATTCCTGTTATTGTACAGATGCCTTTTGGCAATATTTATTTTAATAGCAGTATAATACTATGATGTGCCAAAGTATTTAAACATCAGTTCAGCTCTCTGCATTTTCATAATTCCACCCACTTGCAATTAAAACAGAAATGGTTTAAAAAGAAGCAAAACATTGTCTTGAAAGTCCCCGACTAGGGACTAGACAAACCAGAATAAATTCTTACACCAACAGATGGTACTGCTGTGGTGCAGAGAGCAACACTTGTGGACTGTCCAATGATTTACAGTATCAGGCATGTTGCTTCTTATTATACCAAATTTAAAACGCTCCAAGTGCTTGGCATCTATCTCAGGCTGACAGTCTAGACCTATAAAAAAACTGTGTGTGTAGAACAGCTTATTTTAAGAAACTTCTTATCACCCCTTCACCAAAAACCTGCAGAATATTCACGCTTTAGAGCATAGCCTTAAAAATCTGGCTCCCATATCAGGGATAAATAAGCTTTCTGCTATCCCCCAGAAAATTCATCCGAAACTGAACAAGTCACAAGCCTCTAAAACTGCAGCTTACCTTGAATGTTACAGCATCTTAAAGGCCAGATGTGTACTGTGAAGGTGGAAGAAAAGTGGGATATACTGCTGAGCAGCCCCACCTCACCAGGCACCTACCCAAAGGGAATTGGTTTGACTCTGGGGGATAAGGCCCCACCCCTCATTTTTGATGCATTTTCTAAGTTTCTATACTTCAATGAAGTTATTTTAAAATCTGGAAGGTACCAAAAAAAATAGAAAAAAAAAAATAACATTCATTATCAATGTTTGAAGTGAAAGATAGGAACAACACATAATGCCAAAAATAAGAAAATCAAGTACATTAATTTTTTGTGTGAAATCAATAGAGGTTTTTTTCACAAAACTTGTGCATCACTCAGCACACAAAATGGATGGAGCTTCCTATTTTATCTTCCCTTTTTAAACCCAGCTGTGACTACAGTTATTCATTTCCTGACGACTTCCTTTGGAAAGCTAATATTTTATAAATAAAGCCATACTTAGGAGAGCAAGAGAGCTGACAAGACAAACAGTCAACCACTGCCAAGACCCAAATGCCTCATCATTTGGATAAGGATTCCTGCCTTTGGTACACGGCATTCTCTTTTTTAAATGTTTTGGGCTTGTTCTTGACCATATGGCTGTATTCAGAACAGTATTTCAACTGCAGCAATAACTGTCCATATTCTGTAACACGATTACTTTCCTCTTTAAACCTTGTATTTCCCCTCCCTAAACCTAAGAACACCTTAGGACATAAGTCCTATATTCTAGGAGAGCAGACTTTGTGTGTCCCAACCCAGCAGCCGGAACAGAGGTGGTGGCAGGAATTTCTGTGGGGCAAGGGGTTACCTCAGCTCCAGGAGGGACAAGTTTGTGAAAGAAAAAAAACCACGGAGGGTTATTAAATCACAGAGACAACATCCAGCTCAGGAAATCCTGAGCCAAAAACCGCTGCAGGCCAGGAGATGATTTAGGGGAAGTATCAGATATGCTTGCCCTGTTCCTACTCTTCCCCAAGAACCAGGCTGTGGCTATTGCTGAGGAGAAAACACTGAGAAACAGACCCTCAGGTCTGATCTTGAAATGCAGCTTTTATGGATGACAAGTGTGGTTTGGATCTGAATGTCCAGACAAAGTTTATTTCACTGCAGTTTTTCAGCCTGTCTGAGGAACGAGGCAGGCAACAGTTCATTAATTTATAGTCTTGAAACCATAAATATACTATCATGAAAGTAATTTTTAAAACACCATTTGACAAAAGAGGACTGAAAATGAAGTGTTTTGTAATTTTTGGCCACCTTGGAGCTTAATCTTCAGCCAGACAAACTGGTGTAGAGTTATGAGAAGATATGGAGCAAGTGGCAGCTCCCAGCTAACCCTCCTAATGGGGACATAAATAAACCTATCACGTACTTTCATATTAACCTTTTTCTTAACAGGAGGATCCTTTCTCCTTCCCCCTCCTCTGCAAACACCCCCTGTGTTCTGCTGGACAGTACTGGCCTTCCTTGGACAGTCTCTGCTATTTTGTTTCTGATATATTTTAGGACACATGTCCAATCTTGAATATTATTTACAGAGGATCCTACATCAGTTTTTTGCTTCGTTGTTTTTCCAATTCTTAAGCAAAATTCAGGTTTTCCAGCTGCTACTCCATTTTAACTTTTGGAAGACTAGTGGATCAGTCCAGAAAGCGTGAGCTGCTTTCCTTGAACAGTTACTAAGTCTGGATCCCAGCAGCTCCTTCCAGGGCACACTGCCTCACGTTCAGCCCCAAGCAATTCCTCCAGAAGGTGCAGCTGAAGGCTTTCTGCAACTCCATAACCACAGACCTCAGCTTTAGCACATTCTAAAGGCCCTCCTAAGTGGTTTTGATTCCAATCCACTATTTGCATTTGCTTAAAAATCTCCTCTACAACAAACTGCAAACAGACTCTTTAGAGAGTCTGTACCAAATTCCCATCTGAAAAATGGCTGTTTATATCTAAGGAAAAGAGCTAAATGTAGTAGAAAGTGTCTATTACCTACCCTGCAAGGGTTTTATCCAAGGGCCTTGAGTTTTTAACTCGGCTACGTCAGCTGACTCCCCTCAGAGAATTCAGAGGTTCATTAACGTTTGCTAATCTCAAGTCATGAATATGGACTTTGTTTTATTTAACATACACTACACCCACTCACATGCATATATACATATACACATACGCACACACTCTGATATTTCCTTTTCATTAAAAATGTTTGGGGAGAATACTGATTGCACAGCTTTGATACATGTGGCTTCCTCCCTGTCATTTTATGACCATTTTAGTTAATATAATTACCATTACAGCAGATTGCAATTTGTTCTCATGGCTACAAATTCATGAGACAAACTGCTGTGACGTTCCAGTCTGAGCAAAACAAGAGCAAGCAGCAAAGCAGCCCAGCTTTCACCAGCTTCTTCAGCCAAAAGGCTTGAGTACAGAAAAAAAAAAAAAAAAAAAAAATAAAAATTACTTCCTCTACCTTTGGGTTCCCACCTCTGCAGCAATGCAGCCTCTGTAGCAGAGATGTTACGGACATGGGTGGCTCTGAAAACTACGGAGCAGCTTTGCAGTGTCTTTAAAATATATGAAATACATGCTAGCCCTTTTCCTCCTTCCTAGAGAAATCTGGAGAATGGATTTTGTGTGGGAGTACACAGGTGGTTTACCCGGACAGTTCATTAAAAGCTTTGCATTCCTAACCCCAGGTATACGTCTGGGGTAATATTTCGGTACCTCGGCTTGTTCACTTTTAATAGATGAAAGAATTGGGGGTGTTATCATTTTTTAGTATTTCATGCCATTGTAGAATAGCCTAGGGAAGCAGATGACTTATAAGAACAGATGTATTAACTACATGCCACTGGTATTTTAGGAAGGAAAAAAACCAGGCCTATCCATTACAGCAAAAAGAGTGATGAGACTGACCTAGTTTGCCCTCAACAGCGTCTGTGGAAAACTTTCTATCATTAACACTTGTATTCAACACAAATTTCACTTCCAATGGATTTCCCATTGACTCTTGAAACAGAGCCAATGAGACAATAATCTTCAGAGAGAGCAGAGCATGCATGAAACACTCAGATGGACACAAGATTAGATGTACATTTTTAAGTGGCACTTAAAGACTGAAATTTCTGCCCTATACAAACACACTTAGAAATAGGCACAAGCTCAAAAGGATGACATTCAACACTCCCCAATCTTCAGTGATGTTTGAAATCCTGGCAAGGATGTGTACCTTGGCCCATCTTCAACCTCTACCTGTGCCAGAAATAGCACTGGAACATGGATGGAGAAAAGCAAAAGCAACAATATTCTGCATTTGTGCCTTATCTGAGACTGTTTGAAACATTAAAACCAGGAGAGTATCTTTGAAAGCAGCACTGCAAAGTGGCCAGGCCCTATGTTTTCATCTCTTCTGGCACAAGAAAGAACTGCAAAAGCTGCTTTAGAATGAAGTGTTTTCTGAACAAATGTTTATAAACAGAATGTAAGAAATTTGTCTGGCTGATAACAACTACCCATTCTCTCTCTGGAAAAACATAATGTCCTTTTGTCTGCCATGCTTGTAGTAAAAGAAAATAAATAAGATGTTGGCAGAATGGTTAATATAGATTTTTTTCAAAAAATTTGGCAGCCAACCTGTTGCTCTTTGCAGTCAATGCTTCACATGTCAGGTTTTACTTTTTGTCTGGAAAACAAGCTGTGGAAAAGCTCACTACCATGTGAGACACTTCCTCAGGATTTAAACTTTGGGCTCTTTTATAAACAAAGCGAAGTCACCTTGGGAGATCTTAGCCTATTTGAAGTGGCTTCTTCCTTCTATTTTTACGCCCAGGGAAAAAGAAAAGGAAAAAAATCTAAATCAGAAGAGAACAAGCCACCAAAGGGCCACACACAATCTGCTTCTTAAACCGTGACTGCTTGAAGCAAGAGACGCTTTCCACACACATTTCCTTCCCCGGCACGAAAGTGGAAGCCGTTTTCAAGCATGGCTACACAATCTCTCCCAGCAGTGAACACGGAGTCACCGGCAGCATTCAGCCCTTGGCCAGCGCATCCCACTTCCCACCCTTCTGGTGGCAGTGGAGCTACACACCAGTGCTGGGCACTGGAATTACCCTCCCTGCCTTTACAGCCCATTAGCTTCAATTTCTGGCGGAGCAGAGCCTGTCTTCAGCTGGATTTAGCTCAGCTACTAATTGTCCCAGCAGCTGAAAGCACTCCACGTGAAAATCAATAGTGAACCTGAAATACTTTTAAGACTTCATAGAGACTCTGGAATTTCTCCCGTTCTGTACTCACAGACCTCAAGAAGACAAAAAGAAAATAACCATGACTTCTCTATGCTCATTTTCGTTACCATAAAAATGCTTTTTCTTGCTTTTTGTAATACAGGGAAGAACGTGATGGATTAAATTCATCATGAAGAAAATGAGTCCTTTACATACATACAAAGAAATACAGAGGCAAAAACCAGTGCAAACTCACCACACACCACTCCACACTTGTTTTGAAGGAACAGTCTAAAGTCAGGGGGTAATTTATTCATTATGCCCATTTAAATTTTCATGTCCTCTTAGGCTGCCAACAAAAACACCAGTTAATGTGAAATGTTATCCTGCTTTTTTGCAGATGTAGATATCTGTTCCTTAGAAAATCTAAACAGGCAGACAACAGCCACAACTTTAAGTTATTATATTTAGAGAGAATTTAAAGATATATTTGTGCTTACAAAGCATTTTAGACACTGATCTCAAAGATACAGTTTCACTTTTAATGTACACAAAGAAAAAATCCTGAAGCACTGCATCCATTTTTTTTTAAGTGGGACAATATTATAAAGGTGCAAATATAAGAACCTTCTGACAGTTCTAAAACTTCGGTTGCTCACTGTAAAAAAATCTTAATACAAGCACACATCCTCCACTTTACAGCCTTTTTCATTAAAATGACAATGAAGTTATCTAAAGGAAAATGCCACCACCAGAGTGTAGGACACAGTCAGACAGCCAAGAACTCAGAATCAGCTTGGATTAAACAACAACTCAGACTCAAGAACATTTGGTAAGCAGATCAACTGTTCAAGGTCTGGAAAAACAAGACAACTTCTTTACCTACACGTCACCACTACTTGCTGATGATGAATACCAGTTCTTAAAAAAATCAAATCACTTTTTAAAAGGTTACTGGCATCAATATGACCACTATATTGGCAAGCTACAGAATTTGTCAGATGTTTCAAAAACCAAAAAGACACAGCAAACACACAGATCTAAATCATAAGACACAATAAACGTCTCCCAGTAAGCAGATCTGTCAGATCTTGCCAGTCAGTTACTATTCACAGAGGTTTTTGGTTCTCCAGTGTTGAAAAGACATGGGAATGATATTAAGAGACTCCTAGCAAATTCTCTTGTGAAGCAGGATGTTGAACGCCCCCACCTCAATTTTCCCAAGAAAAATTACTGCTTCTCTTAGCACTTCATCAGGTGCTGTAGCAATTGCCCCAGTTCAGGATCACCAGTAAATAAAAATGTGGCTGTTTAGAGCCAAGCCAGAGACAAGAAAGGAAAGAATGGATGACGCCTGTCCTGCGGCCCAGCTCCAGGGAAAGCTGGGGAGACCTGCTGCCAAAAATGCAGTTAGTGCCTTTTATCAAAAGCCTGAAGAATAAAAGACATGGCAGCATTTCCCTGCTGCACAGCACAACACTGGCCACCTTGTTACCCACACACGGCAAATAAACACATTTTCATCTGGGATATAAAGCACAGATACACACACAGAGGCTTGATTACCACGTCCTTAGTATCTTGGAAAAAAAGAGAACACCTACCTCTGGGGAAATCCGTGTGAATGCAGTCCATGTTTCCACTGGTACCTTCATGACCATGCAGCCTAGAAACTGGTGATGTTAAAAGGCAAGGCAAAATTCCCAGAGAATCTGAAATCTTAAAGGATTTTGACCTATTTTTGAGAATCCCTGCTACCTTAGCATGTTGTTTGGCATTTACCTGAATGAACTGTGAACATTACACTGAGATGGTAAAGTCCTTTAACTGAGAGCTCAGACTTGCACATACATCTCAACAGACAAAAATGTAATGTACCAAACAAAAATAAGAGAAATGAAAATGTGAATCTATACTGCAAGAATCAATATTGCTCTAGAAGGTGATGATGTATCTTAGAGAGCAATGCCTGGTTTACTGAGATGACCTCCTAAAACTTGCAAAGGCACAGTATTATTATTCCCATAAAAAATAAAGGAATTTTGTATTCCTCAGCAGCAGAGTCTCTGCTGGCTTCTAATAGAAGGCACATAATTACAGCAAAGGAATAACAACCCACTACTGATGATCATTAAGTCAGACAGGACACGACATGTTTCCAAGAGAAAGCTTCTAGTTAAGTTTCAGAGACCTGATAAGATGTCAAATGTAATAAACTAAATTGCCTGAAACAAATCACTCTAATTTCATCTTTTGATACCATTATATCTGTTTCCCCACAATGTATCCTAATGTAGCCCATGGGACATAAATCCATCCAGGACCAACTTGAATTCATTTTACACTTAGCAAATACATGAGGCATTCAGGAAGCATTGCACCAGACCTAATATGGCTGCTTGCTATATAAAACTAGTGCACAAGGAATTAATCCTGATTTTATACAAATTTTATCAGTTCCAAGTAACCAGGGGTTATTGGTGCTCAGAACTCCATGTGCAGAAAGCAATGACTGTACTCCACTGTGGGTTCCTCCCTCATTCCCGAATTACTGCAAGTTTTGCCTCCCCTTCATAACTGAAGGCTTTTTTTCATGTTTAGCTCCTCAAATTTAAAAAAAAAACAAAAAAAACAAAACACCTCAAAAGTAACCACAAGCAGCAGTATTTTGTTGTAATGTTAGCCAAGAACTTTCTCTTTTCAAAGACTAAAATGATGTTGTAGAATTCTCTGAGGAATTGAGAAGACCTTTTAGTTCCCACAAAGGCACTTATTCACTGATAAAAAGCAGAACTTGTACACATTGGTATGTTTGTTCTTCTGCTCACAAAGACCTGTGAGACAGTCGAACTACAGCAAGTTTCAGGAAAGAAACAAATTGATTTGTTTTCTTGCTTGGCTGCCACACATTTATATCCCATCTTACAAAATACTTCTTGCTTAAAATGCAGAGCATAATAACCAAGTGCAACCAAAGTTTCCATTGGACAGATTCGTTTCTTAAGCTGAAATATTCCCAAACTCAGTTCTCTAAATCAGCTTCAGGTGAGATTTTGTTTCTCCATTTCTATGTCAGCAAAATCTCAGTGGAGAGAGGAATATCAGGAAGAGCAGTAGACAAAGATAAAGTAATTACATGCAGGCAATAGCAGAAAGCCTATAAAAGGCAAAACCAGAATTTTTCAGACAAAAATCTTGTCAGAGAATACTTAATTTTTGTGTCCAATATAGTCTGGGGTTTTTAACTCAAAATCTAGGGAAGGAGAAGACACAAGAATCCATCAGACTCCATGATCTTTTCAGAAGTAGGAAATTCAGGGATAATTCTCTGCCTCACTGAAATCAGAAATTGAGTCTATCCCCAGACACTTCCCAATCAATAGGTCTATCTTCCTCTTTCCACCCTTCTGTCAAAAATATTCAGAAATATAACTGTCACTGTAATGGAAATAATTAGGAAACACTGACATTTTTGTAAGCCAGAATCCTCTCTCTAACCAGCTTTTGTGAAGATTCTTCCAAACAGCTTTGCATTACCATCCCTAATTGGTATTAACTGGAATTGCTCTCCCTACCCATCGCTCTCCCATCAACCCACACTCTCCTGAGAGATTTCACAGACAGCAACATGACAACAAACATTCTACAAAATTATAATCGATTATCGGTGATGTGAAAAAATAATCAGTAGGAGAACTATTGCAAATGAAATATAGCTGGGAGTTTCTGGATGCCTCTGTGTGGGTGTCACCAGCATAAGCTCCAGCATTTTGTTCACAGCATTTTACAGACACTGCTGCCCAAGGCAGGATAAGGCCCCACATACCTCCATATCCATCTGGCTGGCAAGGAAGGAGCTGTTTAGGGATCAAATACGGGTTTAGCTTTCTCAGAGTCACTTAGTGGTGTCATCTCTTAGAAATTAGATGCAATGCATCTAGCACTTTATAATCAGCATGATTAAAACAGACTTTCCAGTGATCATCCAGTGCAGAAAGAGACTTCAAGCATGATATTACATATTTCACTCATCATCATATTATTACTACTTTTATAGTAAACAAAATAATTTCAGTCAACTGGCTAAACCCAGGTTCTTTTATTTCTCTGCCAAGCCAGAGTCAGGAGACAGAGAGGAAAAAAAAAAAAAGACGAGGAAAATATTAATTAAATATGTACTCAAATTAATTTTTTGACATTTCTTATAGAATCTAAATCAGAATACCTTTTGCAACATGCTGGCCATTTAAATGTCAATTCTTCATGTCCCCTTCAGTTACTTACCTGAAAAAAAAAAAAGGAAAAATACATTAATTTTCCACATTCTCAGATGTATCATGAATACATACCTCGCTCTCCCACTGCTCCCCAGTAAGTTTTCAGTGGTTATAACTTAGGTAAGACAATTAGGGCAATGGGTTTTAGTTGTTATATCAGTTTAGATTACATGTTACCACTTTGTCACAGCTAAGCATTCAGTAATCAAATTTAAGATCTTTTTTCTTATCATTGCTTTTTTCCCCCCATAGCAAATGACTTCTAAATAAAAGTTGTTTGACACCCTCAAAAATTTGAATTCCATATTCTGTGTATTTACTCTGGAAAAACTCATCATTGCAGTCACAATGATGGAAATACAAAACAAATACAACGATGGAAATACAAAATACAAATTCAGCAAAAGAACCCCAGTGTGGTCTTCAGTACAGATATTTGTGCAACTTCTTAACAGCTACGGGCAAAACATATTTTGGGCAGAGAGAGCACAGGAGAGCACACTCTCAACAGTGCTACACCAAAACCATAAGAGAACTGCATCTTCCAGTTTGGAACAGCAAGGGCAGCACGTGTGCCACAAGCTCACCATTCTCCTCCACAGAAACACGCAGTTTACACCATTATACCCTCCATCTGTTTTCACTAAAATCTTTCCAAACCTGACAAACAGGCAGATGTGAGTTCAGAACCTGCCAGAGTTTCCGTCCTCTCCTTGTCACCCCCGAACTCCTGCCTGGGAGCTGAGCACCCAGAGAAAAGCTCAGCTTGGCCTGGCAGCAGCCCAGGGGTGCTGTGCAGGCTCGGGCATCCGCACTCAAACGCTGGTGATGGCTCTGCCCATCCCCATAACCCACACAGCAGGCCGGGCTACAACCACACCTGGCAACATCTGCCAATCTCAAGGGAATCTCAGCCCGTTTCTCCCACCCACACATCACCCAGCACCCTTCTATGACTGAACTGCATTGATCATTGTTGCCTTTCTACATTCAAGATAATTTTAAAAGTTTACAATACATCCTGTAAATGGCATGACTAGCTTAAATCATCCTAACTACCCAATATTTATTCTAAAACAGAAGAAAACCATTTCACATTTCATCCGTACTACCACCTTTGCCATACGCCAGTTTTTCACATGCTTTCTTAACCAGTGCAAGTCGAAAATTTTAAGAAATTAAACCCCTAACAAATATTTTTCATATTTAATAAAGAACTCACCTGAATTTCTTTAAACCCGTTCTTTTCCAGAATTAGGCTTGCCCAAGCTTTCTGACAAATTTCAAATGGAATATCACTTATTCCCATAATGTGCTCACACTGAACAGAGTGTACAGGCTCAGCATTCATTCTGCCTGCATGCAACTAACTTTATTTTAGACTGAATTTTAAATCCCTGCCAAATTCAGACATCTCCTGCACAAGTTCTGCTGCTTCCACCTCCTGTCAGCCTACTCTGAGATGCCTCTGAATGAACTCCCTTTTTTTAACCTGGCAGAACTCTTGCCATCATCCTCTTCCAAAGCAGCACATTTTGGTCCTCTAGTCCCCATGCATGCACAGGTTTAGCCTTTTTCAAGGGCAGTGTGACTGCCAGCTACAGTTCAGACCTCTCCAGGATGTGAGCCCTTTCAGAATGCGTAACACTATTGTGCTTTAGCTACAGGAGATACTAAGCTGGGTTTAACATAACACCACTATAGATTTTTGTCCTTAAAATGACAACGCAAGGTATAATTGCCATCTGACTACAATTACCTGATGAGTCATGCAAGTTGTTAGGTTTGGTTCACTTTGCTCCCTTTCCCTTTTAAGGGGAAGCATAATTTTCAAGGTTAAAGGGAAAACAAATTGATTCTGCTGATCACAGGCACTCCACGGCTAGTTTTCCTATAGTGGTTTGTAAGGATTACCCACATACCCATTCCACAGGAAATTTTGAGTTATAGTCAAAACTTGACTGACTCTTCTTCAGTGCCTGCTTTGCAATTTATAAGGTTGGGAGAGCCCCCCACAAAAAATACATATTAAACTTCAAGTACTACAATTTAGGCTTATTTCTGAGGAAAAATACCTTTGCACCTTGCCATTTGGCAAGTGTTACTCTGATCCATTTGCCCAGGGCTTATACCAGAAAAGCCAAAATCAAGACAAGCATCACTTGTGCAACCACCAGGAAAGCACAACCTTCTGCTGTCCTTTGCCCATTCTAGCTGGAATCACAGCCTTCCACTCAACTGAGGTGTACACTTCTCTTGTATCAGTGAAAACAGTGACCAGACAGACTTCAAATGAGGTGATTCATTGGCAGATAATGAATCCCATTCCATTTCTTCCATATAACAGCCTTCATTTTGCACTTTTGCAACTCAAGGCAACTCAGGCTGTACTCAATCAGGAACCATGAAGCAAAAGCTGTTCAGACTTCATTTGGCATCCCAACTCATTCCTTCCAGAAATACCCAGCAGCAGGTGTCATAACACCATCTTCATCCATGAGACCCTAAGCCACACCTTCCTCCAGTTTCAGAGGGGGACAAAGATGCAATAGTTACTGTCAATCAGGGAGCAAATCACTCTAACCTTTAAACATTGAGCTTCTCATGAAATAGGATTAGTGCTAATGGATGAAGCTGTCTCTTGTCTGCCTAAGAAAATAAATGATCCTGCAAACTTTGTGACCAGAATTGTATTAACCACCAATTACAGACATAAATATAGCTATGAGACTGAAATCATATTTTTCCTGCTGCTGCAGAGGACTTGAAATGAAAATAGTTCAGTCCAAATCAATATACAGCCATCTGCTCAGCAAAACACTGACAAATCTCCTTCCTTCAGGATCCATGTCCACCAAATTAAATTAAGAAACTGCTTTACCTTCGCAATGCTCATTGCAAGAGTCAGCAGAGACTGGTAAAGTTCTCCTGTCTTACAGTGATCCCTGATAAGTGCTTTGGCTCATCCTACATCCACCAAATAACTGTGCTCTTTGATTTCCATGCCAGGTTCTTGCATCTGCTTAGAGCATCTTATGCAAGAAGCCAACACTGTGGTTTGGTTTTTAAAAGTCACTTCAAAAATCCATTAACACAGAGCAAGCTGAAAGCCAAAACAACAGCCTACAAGAAGACAGAGTCATCTTAATTTAGAGACTGAACGGATGGGCCTTAGTAGAATTGTATGGGGGACTTCCTTTATGGGCATCAGACTGGGGGTGCATTAGCTGACAGAACCTTTGCTTCATATTTCCAAACAAAACCATAGCCAGGGAGATTTAACTTAGCACAGCTCGGTTTTTGGACCATTTGTAGTGGTTCAAACCCACACCTGGTGGCCATTTCCAACATAAAAAGTAAAATACTAAACCCTACAGAGCAGTAAATATTGAATGTAAATCTTAATTCGTATCCTGAGACCACTGTACATTGTCCAAAACATTAAACAAAACTAATGTATTTTTCTACTCAAGCACTTTCAAACCAGCTGCCCCTGCACCCTCCTCTTCAAGAGCTCCACAGTGAGCTTCTGATCTCCTGCAGCAAATGGTCTGGGCATGCTGGCAGCGCACCGATCCCCCGGGGTCAGGGGGAAGGGAACAAACACTGCCTTTGTGCACATTCCTTGGACGGCAGCAAGAGCTCGGTCACAGAGGCAGTACTGGCAGGGACAGTGTGCCCAGCCATCAAAGCACCGACAGCACCGACTCCTTCACTGTCACAGGCTTTCTAAGTCCAAAGTCCATCTCAAGATCATCAGTTTTAAAAATCCTCCCAAAAATTGCTCTTTCATTCAACCGGAGCTTTATATTTCAGAGCCCAGTTCTGCAAACTCTTTGAAGTCATCAGTGCTATTTGTAAGATCAGCAACTCTGTCAAAACAGTAATTTATTCTCTCTTCCTCCTAAGCCTAAGGATCACTAAAGGGATTTTAATAGGTTTTGAACAGTTTAAATCCACTGTGTTCTTACAGCTGTTCTGTGTCTTGCAAATTCCAGTTAAATCTTGAGGGTGGGGTGACAACTCAGTATACGTTTTTATACATATCCACGCTACCTACATAAAGCTATAATGCAGTATTTTGTATCTGGCTTCATTTACTGTTATTACAGCAATCTTCTTAAAAGCACTACAGTACAAGACTAATATCTGGATCCAAGGTACCTCTGAAGCCAATCTAGGCATTAGCAGCAAAGTAATCTATTCAATCCTTTAGGGAAAAGGAGACATCTAATAACTAACGGAAATTAAGCCAAAGGAAGATCTCCACAAGGCCACCCAGTCACAAAAGTTGGGGCAGTAAAAACGAGTAGCACTGAAAAACTGCATCTGCCTCCCTACCCTGCTCAAGTCCTGATCCAACGTGCTGATTTCCACCCTGAGAGTGAAGAGCAGCTGGCACAAGGCCAGCCTCAGCACCCAAGCTGTCACAGCAGAACACAAGTCCCACACAGAGAGGGTTCAGCAACAGGTAGTGCAACATGGTTTTTCTTTGCCTATAATACAGAGTGCAGAATTTAGCCTGTGATATTGAACAAGGGAGAAAGGAGAGACAAAGAACTGAGGGAACAATCAATCGATCTGGCATTCCTCACTTCCCTGAGTAGGTTTAGAGACTACAGATACTCATTAATGGCCAGTAATTAGATAATTGTCCTCTGTAAACATACACTCCTGCTTCCACTGCGAGCATTTGAAACAACTCCTAACAGGAATGACTGGTAATTCAATTCCCAGTTATTGATAAAGTAGTTTATAGCACTTACAAATGTTGACACATTTTGTGAGACACTTCACAGCTTCCTTGCTCTGTGACCCAAGAAGATCTTACTGACTCTCTCAGGACAGGTGTCCTCTGCTGACCGTGCTCACAGTACCACAAGGGACTCCCAAGCCCCGGGGTGACAGCACGGCTTACGGTGACATTCACAGGGTGCCAAGCCGCTTCGGACGTCAGTAGATGGCTTGGAAACTAAGCTGAAGGACACACGGTTGGAGCTCCAACTTGCAAGATTAAATTATCTCAGCAGTCATGTCTTCTTGGCTTCCTTCCTATTTTTCATGCTATGTGTTCAAGAGGCTTTAGCTAACAGTCTTTTACTTAATTAAAATTAAGATGCTGATCTAATTTTTTTTAAAGGAAGCAGATTGTAAATGTAGCTTAGGGAAAAAAATTCATCTTCATTACTGAGTCTTGCTAGCTTTGCAAATTCCTGCCTGGCCCGTGATGATTTTGGGGGAGCAGGGAGAGATGGCACCTCACACAGCAAAGGGGGTGAGAGCAGAAATTACTATTTTATTTCAGTTATACAATTCCCCCAAAACCAGTAGCTCTAACAATTCCTGAACAGCTGTAACATAAAATAAAGTAAATGGAAAGCTGAGAAGGAATGCCAGCCATCAAGATGTCTTACTATATTAAGGACCAAAGAGGACTTTTAGCGCCCTTTAGCTGACAGGCCTAAGCATTTCATTCCTCTCACCAGTTCCTGAGCCATTAGCGCATTATAAAAATATATCCCTGAGGATGGGCTCCACACAACACAGTTTGAGGATTAGAACCTTCAGATGAAGGTTTCCCTGTTCAGTATGAAAAGCTCAATGAAGGAGAGTTCCCTTTCAGTGGAGAGGAATGGGGGGGTGTAAAGGGTGATGCCACAGTGCAGAAGCACAGGTGACAATTATTATTGCTGTGGCCTTGCAGAAGAAGCAGCGATCACTCCCCATCAGCCAGCCTGCCATAGTCAAGGTGCAGCACTCTGCCTCTGACACACGAGTGGCAGAAGGAGCTCCACGCCCCGCAAGCCCCGCCAGCACCGTTGTGTTCCCCCGCGCTCCCAGCAGCACTCACGGCGTCAGCTCGCACATTCGGCCTGCGGGCCAGCGCCGGCTCGTGGCCAGCCAGCCTGCACAAGGCAGGCCGTGGGCAGGGCTGCCTGCAAATGCCAAGGCACACATGCCCACAGCAGTTGGCACCGCAATCTACGTGGGTCCTTCCCGGGCCCAGATCTGGAAGGAAACTTTAGAGTGATGGCCACAATTCAAGGATGGTGCTGCTCCCCCTCCACCTTCCAGACATGAAATATCTGAATCAGGAATGAGATGGAAAACTGGAAAACACACACAGGGAAGTAATTTCTGCTTGACTTAGTTTTAAAAGAAGAAACTTGTATTAGAAGTTGGAGTTTACTCATATTTAATTAAAAACTGATCGAATGAATAAGCTCCAAGAACAGCCCCAAAAGGAAATGCCAGCATGCACTGTGCTACGCATGGTACTTTCTGCATGAAGGATAAGATGCCCATCAGGTTTGAGTTTAAGCATAAATTTGGCAGAGTTTTGAGGCAATAATATTCCAGGTCAAAGAGTCAAAAACAAGCACCAATTCAAAAGCCACCTATTTCTACACAGTCACTTAAGAAAAACAGAGAGCCAGTATATTATGCTCCTTTTCTCATCTATTCAAAGAAAACAAAGAATAAAATGAAAAAAAACATACACTCAGAAATGTAACTCAGAAATATTCCAGTTTCTCCCAAACTTTCTGTACTTCTTTCTTCAGTGGGGCTGGCAGAGCAGTAGAATAAAAACTCAGCACAAGAAACTCAAGAGCCAGGACCATGATAAATGACCCAGGTGTCATTTTCCATCTCAGTTCACTTTCATATCTTGATTTCTGAAGCAGGGCCACCACCCTGCAGCCAAACAGCTTTCTCCAAAGCTCCTCAAAACAGCCTTTCTTTTAAAGATTCTTAATTTATTTTTTTTTTGCAACTAATTAAGTCAAAAGCTATAAGCAAAACACGTTAAAATTTCAAAATTTCCCATCTTGAAAATGATACAGCATGTAATTTTGCAATTTCTAGGCTTTCTTGAGAGCACAAGACAGTATTTTTCTATCTTACCAATTGCCAACAGATGTTCTCCACTTTGTTGTTAAACAAGTCTTGACAAAAACACACTCGTGTCTTAATAGAACTGGATGTACCCTGAGTGGGCTTCCCATTTGATCTGCTGTATGGCTCAGAGGCTTTTTGTCTGCTTGTTGTAGCACAATGTGTGTTTGGTCCCACAACAGTGACAGCTGACAACCGTTTTTCCTGTTTGCAAAAGCTTTACCGTTCAACTTGAACCAAAAGCATTTGTCATGTTGCATGGCAGTGCAGTAGATTTAATCAGATGAGGCCACTGGCGTTGTCAGTGCCAGGCTGAAAGAATTCCGTAGAACAAAAGCTGGATTTATCTCTCTGGGAGTCTGTGCAGGGAGCAGCAGTGCATCTTTGTGAATGCACAAGGGGGAATCTCAAGAGGAGAAGAAAATGATCCCAAGAGAATATTTTCAGTGCAGTTAAGCCAAAAAACAACTGTTCTTAAGTGACCAACAGGATGCTCCTGCCAGCCAAGAGCACTGTTATCAAAATTTTGACAACAAAGTGAATCTCCATGTGCCACTTTCAAATGTCACAAATACAGAGGATGATAACTTCTGTGCTCTATCCCTACATAATTCCTTTTCCAGAATAATAACCATCACCTAATATCTGGTCACATTCAGCAATCAACCTGCAAAAAAACAGTTACAATGGATGACTTTTCCCAAATTGCAGTGACAATCCTCAAAAATAATCTTAGAACTTCAAATGCCTTACAAGTCATAAGAAAACATGTACCTCTCCAACTTAATGTCAGAGACCATACTAAAAAAACCCTAACAACCAACAAACCAGTAAATGAAAGAAAGTCGTCATCATTCTACATAGCCACAAAGACAGCATTTCCTACTCTTTGTATCCTTTTGGATGATCAAGCCTTTCCAGAAGATTCACACAGGTAACTCAAACTCAGAAGAAAAATAATGAAGCCATAGATGCAAAAATCAAATTAGAGGCTTGCAGCACTTCCAACCCACAACAGTGAGTGAAAAAACAGCAGCTCCACCTTGGGAGCTTTGCTGATTTACATCACCCTAGCACAGTCTCATAATGAAGTCGTGCCTTGCGAAAAGGACGCTGGTCCAAAAGGAAGGAGCCCCACAACTGCAATGATTTAGAAAGTCATATTGTGGTTCTGACCTGCTGCAAATTGGGATGGGAGGGAGGACTAAAAAGGCCACTCCTCTTAAAAATTAGATTGTGAGACAAAACTTATAAAACAAGGGACCTCAATCAGAGAATATCTTTTGTGAATGTAATATCTTCTCATGTGAAGATTCAGAGCTTTCCATCCTGCGTGAGAGAGAGAGCACGAAACAGAAACAAAATACTCTTAGTTACCAAGAGAGTGAACAGTGACAATGTTGCCTCGATATTCTCTCGCACCATTTTAAAGGGACAGTTTAAATCTGCGCAAGGCCTGATTAAGCAGCTGCCAAAGGTCAGAGACAGAGGCGCCTGCATTTCGTGTAGAGCGTGTTGGTATAGCCGGTTCTCTGGCATGGCACAGCCTGCATTTTGGCATTCCTATATTGAAAGCTGCCTGCAGTACATTAATGAATTGGAGTTCAGCCTTGCATGAAGTGTTTCAACATTCACTCCAACTGTGCTAAAGGAATTTCACATTTGCTTTTTTCCGCTAATTAGAGAGCTACTGGGACACAACAGGGCCTTTTGAGACGTGCAGCAGGCCCTCGAGTTCTGCTGAGTCAGGAGAGGGGCGGAATATTTCGATCCACTCGGAAGACAACCTTCAACTTCCCAAAAGAGGCTGCAAGCAGGACAGTCGCTGTAAATGTTAGATAACATTTACAACCTACAAGCACTGATATCCATCTACACTTACTTAGTCCTTAATCCAGGAGATCGAGCAGCAATAGGAGCTGGTGAATGTACAGATTTTTAACGACTTATTTCAGTAGATACGTGCCTTGCCTAGCACACATTTTTCATGGGCACGTCTCCTGATGCACTGAGGCAAACACAATCAATACCTGAAGAAACTCCTCAAAAGTGACTTGCAGAAAACACGTATCTTAAAATCTGTTATAAAGCCTTGATATGCCACTCAGGTTGTCTGCAAACTCACTGCACCTGCAGACTGTCCTGCTCCTGAACCCAGGCCCACCAAAACAGTTCTTACATTTATAATGCAACAGGCTCAGCAACTCTTACATGTTTATTCCTGATTTCAAAGTGGAGATGTTGAATTTTAAGGGATATCAGAACTGCTTCAGAAGTGCCTCATCATTTACTGTATCCTGAATAGAGAGAAAAATCACTTAAGAGTCGATATTTTTTAACTTAGCTTCAAAAACGTGGAGACAGATGCCTATATTCTGGTGTGACACTACATCCACGGTGTGCTTTACTGTACCCAAGGAAAACACCTGCTGTGCTCCAGGCTGTGCCGTGCCACATCTCCCTGATTCCAGCCAGGCAGCAGGTGAGCCAGAAGATCAGCAGCACAGGCCTGGGCTGTGATCCTCCTGCCACCAGAACCTCCCCACGGGCTCTCTCCTACCTCTCACCACCCTTCAGCAAACATTCTCCTGTCACCAGAGGCAGCCCCTCCTCCATCACCGTTCCTGGCTGTACTGCTCTCATTAAATGCCATTCTACAATAGTGATCAGAGCACATCAACCACAACATTTATTTAGGATACTCAACCGAGTATGATAATCATAATAGTGATTTATTTCAATGCCTTCAGATGGAAAACCAGCCAGATTTCCTATTTAATTTATTTTTACCCTTGCAACAATAATAATATACATTATAAAAAAGATTTAAACACAGTTTCTCTGTTTGTTTGCAGTGATGTTTTTAAGTTAAAATGTTAAGTTTTATCTGAATATTAAGACATAGAAATAATAACTGGTCAATAAAATTCACACTGCAAATTTTTACATAACATACAGATTATTAATACAAACCATTTTAACTGATGTTAGTTTTCATGGCTTCGTTGCCTGAACTGGTATTTGAACAGCAGATTTCACTTCTGCTATGGTACTAAACAATACTCATTTGTAAGCCCCTTTCAACTTGATAAAAATTTTTAAAGATCTTACAGTATTAATGGCCTTCTATGCTTCTGAAAGTGTGGTTTTTTCTAGAAGACAATAGTAGCCAGCCTAGCAGAGTGAAAAACCGAAGCTGAAAGCTGAATTTCCTCCAGATGTTACCAGTAAGTTGGCACCAATACCCAAAAACGCAGTAGGCTCCCCCCTAAACACCTTCCAGGCAAGACATGAACTGAGACATGGGATGGGAGAAGCAATGAGAGCAGGACTATCATCAGAAAGGCAACAACTACTGCAACCACATCTCTCCTTCGCCTATAGGAAGCATTTTATTCTCCTCATGTCCATAATATAAATATATACAAGCTGGTCAGGTTTTGAAGAATTTCAGAAGCCTCTTCAGAACGGAAGCCAAAATCCCAGAGCCAGACCTGGGGAATCTCAGAGGAATGCAATGTGAAGGGAGGCTGAAAGCAAATATGGCAAGCAAGGAGCAAAGGAAGCCAGGTAGGAAGAACAATACTGCACCAAAAAATCCCAAAGAGGAATAAAGCTGCAGTGTTGGATTTCCCTCATGAAACAGGAACCAGGAGCAGTCCCACCTAAATCACCAGCTGCACCAACCTGACCCAGGCGTGCACACCTCCAAACTCAGTTGCATCACGTGCTTTACTTACCACTCCCCCTCTCCCAAAATACACCATTTACCTAACACTTTCAAAATCTTTCAAGTACCCATGCAGAACAAATATAAAAGAATCTCCTCTTAAGCCAATATAAACATTGAAGACAAAAATATAACAGAGAACACATCATCTCACATCAGCTTCTAAAAAATGAGAAGGAAGGATATTCCTCTATAACATATTCTCTATTTCCCCAATACTTATTCAACAGTTCTCTTTACATATTTTTTTCATCACTGTGAAAACAACTGGGACTTCAAAGTATAGCTGCTTTCCACCATGTTTCAGAAATTTAATTTTGGATCTGTATTGGCACAGAAACCTGCCCAAATAATCAAATCTCATCTTTCTCCAGTTGAAAAAAACCCAAGAATGACTGTATGTCTGTCATATCAGACACACCTTTCTTTAAATTCCTTAAGTGTTTTCCTAATCACAGTATTGATTTTCATTTAAAATAAACAAATTCTCTTTGTTTACTAACTCCTGATACCCAGAAAGGAAAGATCATCTTATGAGAGTTTCATTCCAAAGTCCTGAGCATCTCCCTTACTCTGATCCCCAAAACCTGATTTGATTCCAGCAAGGAGTAAAAGCACATAGCATATGGAATAATTTTACCCAACACGTGCAAAGACCACATGTACGTGTGTGTCCTTCTCAGGGACACGAGCCACCAAAACAGGAAGCCTTAATTCAAGAAGACAGTCCTAAAAAAACGACCAAAAAAAGTTTCCATTCTATTCCAGGAGATCAGCAACTCTGGGTCTCTGACATCTTAAAACTAATGCCCCAATGCCAGGATACAGAAAATCAAGGGGTTAGTATGAAGTCGCCGTGTTTTCCTGCTTTTTTCACTAAATTAAACCAAGTACCTGATCTGAATTTCACAGACATTAGTACAACTCTTCTAATCATTATAATAGTTTAGTCCTTACAAAGTTTTAATTCATTTTACTCTTTAAAATGCATGAAAATTTCACATCACCTTTAAATATTTATTGGCAGTCTAGATGAATATTTCATGCTGATTTTAAAGAATAGAGAACTTATTTCATAATGTTGGTGTTACTACAAAATGGCAATTCTACACTCTCAGATACGCTCTTAGTACAATGAAAAGGAATTTTTTATCTTGTTCAAAACAGACTATAAACACTGGCTACTGCAGAGAAATAAAAACATCAAGGACGAGTTTTTTCAAAGCTACTTAAGTGATTAGGGAGCCCACACAGCTCCCATTTAAATGAATAGTAACAGCACATCTTAATCTTTTGAGCAATTTTGAATATTTCATTGGTCTATGAAAGATTTTCCCAGTTAAGAGTAGTAAGTTGAGAGCAATAAATTGATAACATATTATCTGCGATGCACAATAAAGACAATTCTCATAGCACAAGTGAGTATTTTAAGATGCTAAAATTGACCACAAAAGCTCTACAAACATAGGAACACAATAAAATTTAAAATCAACTGCCTCATTTCTGCATAATACCTGTCTTTCCTTTCTACTTACCTTTTTTTTTTTTTTTTTTCATAAAAAAAGGTCTTTTAAAGGTGCTGGAGAGGCAACAGAGTAAGAGACTGCAGTGGGTCAGACTGATTTAAGGAAGTTGGGACCATAAACAATGGAGACAGTAAAGGCAAGGCAGGTGCAAGTGTTTGCCCTGATGGTAAAACAATTAGTGCAGCCAGTGTTGGTTGTTTACACACAAACAGCCCTGTATATTGAAAAAATCCACCTGTTCAAATATTTAATCTAAAACAATCTTTCCTATTGCCATCGAAGGTTCTAAATATTTATAATTTTAGTAGCCAGGCGTAAGGAGAGCCAGAGAACAAGCATTTAAAAAGTTACATAAAACACCGACCTGACAAAAAAAAACAGTTAAAGCTGTAACAGCAGCTTAGCACATATAGAAACCAAGGTATTAATGTGGAAAATGCTTTGCAAATATATTGCTCTTTCACAAAATTTTGTCAGTCAGTAGCAAAAGCTTTACATCAGGTAGTAGAGATTCCAGACTTCAGTGGGTCCTATGCTAATTCTGCCTGAAATGAAGAAATATGAAAACAGGAGGTAAAGTCTTTTAGCTAATGCAGAATACTGATAATTTGCTTTTCTTTGTTCTCAGGAAAGGCTAGAAATTGTCCTATACTTAAGGATATTTTATATTTTGTAGTCATAAAATGGGGAAAAAAGCGAATGACAAGCACCCAAGTAGAGGGGTGGAAGTAAGCCCAGAAAACTATGATTCTTTTCAGAAAATGAATACTGTGGTTAAAACAAAGCACTTGAATATGCTGGGCCACAGTCATCATTACCAACATGCTCATTAGCATTAAATTAACATGGACATGAAATATCAGGATGTAAATTAACAGCAGATGCTGCTGTGAAATCATAAGAAATTACTGTTATTTCCCAGTAATTCAACCAACAAAAGGAAATTCTGTTTATCACATATAAAGTCAAATACTGTGTTACAGTGTTTTGTTTTCCGGTTTTTAACTAAAAATCAACTAACAAAAACAAAGAAACAAAAAATGTTACAATTTCACACTCACCTTCTATTTGGTACTGCTTGTGTTGGACACTAATTACCTCAATGATCAAATCCAGACAGCAATTTAATCAGAATACTAGATTCAGTTTCACAGAAGTCATTCTGATTTTCAGCAGGCATAATTTTAAATTATTTTCAATTAGATCTTTGCTCTTTCCCCCAAAGACCTGAATTATAATATTTTCCAAGTTCTAGAAGGTTTCATTTTAGCATGCTCTGCCAAAGCGACCACAATCTTCTGATCAAAACCACATTTTCAATAATTATGCCCTAAATAGCTTGCAGCACATCCATATATTGACTTACACTGCAGAGGTCAGATATTTCATGATAACTTGTAATTCCATATATCCTCCTTATCCATTGCAGGGTATTTCATGACACGAAGCCTGTACTGTGGTCAGGAGCTGTCCCAACACCCACACCAAACGCTCGGTCAGAGCAGGCAGGTGGCAATGATTAGAAGGAAGATAAGCTGAGGTGACAAAGCAACCAGAGCACATCAATTACTGCCTGTCACTCGGACCAGGCAGCATCTCAGAAGATCGACTGATACCACTGTATCATTCCCTATTGTATTCAGCTTTTCTCTCCTTCATTTCCTCAGAATGAAATGTCGCCACAATACCATTATGTTTTTAATACAGGTGAATTTTTTATAGCTATTCACTGTAGGCACAATACAAATAAATGTTTGGCTACATCTCACAGACTGCACACTGTACATGGAATACTGCCATGGTTTCCGAAAGGCAGGGCACATGGGAGGAGCAGGCATGAACACTTCTGTTTGAGTCAGACAGAGGTGACTCCAGAATCGTTAGATAAGGTTTGTTTTGGCAAAAAAAAGCATGAACTGTGTACACAGAGTCTGCCAGCAGAGTTTATAAACAGGAGATAGGAAAAGGGAGCCAAAAAGAGAATAAAGAATATAATACATAATAAATGTGTATAATAAATAGAATACCTTTGCATCTTGCATCTCCATATATATACTAAGATTTCTATACAAATATGCATATACTTTTATACAAATACGTTTTATTATTATTCCTATATAATTTTTATGTTGATATTTATCTTCTATATTCATATACATGCAAATATATCTAAATGTATCTCTCCATCTTGAGAAATAAGTAGAGACACTGTAGTTTAACTCCTTAAGGGGTAAATCCAAACACATGCCCAAGAAACCACTTTAGTGCTGGGTTATTAGCAAGAAGTTAAAATAAAATAAACCTAAATTCTGAAACCTTGAAAATTCTCACAGAACAGGTTTGTCATCCCTTCCCTCTCTCTGCTGACCACCCCACAAGCAGTCAAAGAACTCAAGTCACCTATGATCCAGCTGGTTTACAAGTAAGTAATTCTTGAAGCCAGTTCTAACATGGCTCTACATCATCTTTTTCAATAGGATTTTATAATCAAACTGTCCAAATGTATTTTTCCCTTTAAAAAAAGGCAAAGCAAAATTAACCTCTGGCTTTAGACAACCAGTCAAACTACCTATATAACTACATGATTACAAAAAAACCAACCCAATCTGATGGATACATGTCATGCAGTCTGTAAAACTTGCAGCCATCCTTCCTTTGGCTGAAGCTGCAGCAACTAAGGCTCAAGGTACAGGACAGCAAGACAAGAGGCTTCCAGCCACAGGACAGCAAACAGGGGACTAGACAGCTACTAAAACTCTTTAGACAGCAACTATGCACAGACACAATCAACTTTTGCTTCCATAAAATAAACTGAGGTCAAGAGAGTGATGGCTGAGAGATTTTTCCTTGCGTTTCATCCTGGACTTCAATAATTTACTTTTAAATCCAGACAGCTACAGGAAATGGCTGATTTTCAAGCAAATGCATTTAGTTGAAAATGTTCTGACTATCATTACAGCAAAGGATTGCTGCAGTCACTAATCTGACACAGGAAATTTCACCACCCTTTTTTGCATATCTTCCCCTTCTGTCAGGCAGAGGGGCCACAAGTGCACATCACCTCTTCACTGTTTTATCCTCCAATAACACTTTAATAGCCAATGTAATTGCTTGTATTAATTGTCAATGCCAAAACTCCCCACAAACAGTAGACCGAGTCTGTGAAATTCAATGTATTCAAAACCACTTTTATTTGCTCCTCAATGCCCACTGTCCTGGGATGACAAGAAGAGGCGAGGAACAGGAGGAAGGCCTTGAAAGCCATTCCTGGCTTGCACACACTTCACTGCTGGACACCCCTCAGCCCCCTGTACCCAACATGCTTTGTGCAGGGCTGAGAGCAGGAGGCTTGCAGGTAATTTAAGAGGGGATCACTCATTATACTCTCCCTCGCAATACAGAGCTGTATAGAAATCACAGCATAAAAGACAGGATGTTTTCATATCCCTTGGGACAAACTGAGCCATCTCCTGCAGTGGCATACACTGTCATAGGAATTCCACTACCTGCAGCTCTATGTTATTAGTGAGTCATTTCAAAGATTAGAAATAGAAACCTTTTTAAGTGCTTGTACACCATTACCCAATATTATTATGGAACACTGACAGCTGAACACTGCTCATCTCCCAGAAAAAAAAAACCCTCTTCTTTCAAAATTAAACCAATAATTTCTTCCATAGAACATAATAATTTTGTTTTATCCGTGTGTGTGCTCCATCTATTGCCTTTCAATCAATCATTCAAAACCTATTTTATGGAAGAGAAGACAGATCTGAAATGCTTTATCTTCCTAAACAATATATAGTCAAGAACCTGATGTGCCAACCCTAGGAAGCTGGTGTGTGACACCTGGGAGTGGTGAGCACCCAGGGCAAGGGAAGAGGCAAGGGGGGAGCCAGTGAAGGTGCCTCAGTGAAACAAGGCTCGCCAAGAAGCACTTTGATGAATGGATGTGATTGTACTTATAAAGATTTCTGCTGTCACTCTGAATAAAAGCAGCACGTTGATGAAATCTGAGGAGCATCCTGGAACACATCCCAAGCGCCATCTTGCTCTCCAGGCACGCATCCTCGCCCGGTGCCTGCAGCACGGCACCAGCAGTTCCATCCTCACACTTCACTGCCACAGGTGACACTGAGGAAGCACGTGGAACACCCAGCACAGCGGGAGAATTTCCACAGACACAGGCAAGAGGCAGCAGCTGCCCGTGGAGCGCTGAGCTCCGTACAGGGCACCAGCCGTAGGGTTTGGTCTTTGTGAACATCGGATCCACGAAGGGAAGCGTGGTATGAAAGGAGCCCAGCTGTTCTGCTGGTCAGGGCACTGATGTGTAAATCAGAGCTCTCTCTAACTGCACGTAATTAAGATTTTAAGTCACTGGCACTCTTTAAAATGACTGAGAATTGAAAAGAGCCCACAATGCCATGTTTGCTTCAGCTCAAACCCCAACATTGACTTCTATGCTTACAAACCAACTCTTGAATCAATTCATCATCTTAAAAATTGATAAAGACTCATTTCTAGTAGTCATCAAGTTTCTGTTCAAGAAATAAATAGAAATTGAAGCTCTTACAAACAGGTGCTTCCTGTTTAATATCAAAAAAATGCTAAAAAATGCACTTTCTGTACAAGACACAATATGTAAAATTCATTTGCAGCTAATTTGGTAGTTTCCCTCTACATAGATTATAATTGTAAAGCCACAACTGATTTATTTTAAGTCACCTGCATGTGTTAAAATCTTACCACTGCTCCACATCTTTTCCCAGAAAAACAAAGAAACAGCATTAGGTTTTTTCTCCACAGCTTCAAACAGCAGATAGGAAAACACCCAGTTTTTTATGCAAGTAAAAAACACACACTGCCATCAATGAGCTCAGGAACTGGAACAGGACTCTAGGACTGCTACAACCTTAAACCTTAAAATCCCAATAGAGCTCCATTATTGTTAACAGCGAGTGGTGAATCGGTGCACTGTAGGTCAAAATAAACCCAAGGGATCATTATCTTTTGCTTAACACATGAAAAACAGCTTTACATTCAAAAGTCATCGTGATAAACACAATTTTCAAGACTCCTGAATTTCGCAGAAAACATTTAAAATTAACTGTCCTTTTTTATATAATGATATATGTTGCTTGTTTTAAAAAGTTCTCACTCCCTTACGTTCCAAAAGGAATTTTTAGAGTGAGCTAAGAGGTCATGAGTCAAATTTTCTGTTTTACTGATATATGTACAGCTGTACATGTAAATTTCTTAAATATAAATATAAATACATATTTTTAAAACTTATTTGCTTCTTCTCTCCAAACCTTATTGCAAAGTTGGGGGAAAATGTAAAATGAAAGCCTCTGACAGGAAAAAAAACAAGAGTGGGGGAGAATGAAGACATTCTAAAATAACTTGAAATGAAATTTTAGAAGCAACTTGGAAATAATTTTCAGGCCAGTAGTTTAATAAGACTTCCTCAGCCAAAAACAAACAAATGATGAGTGCCTTTGGAACTTAACCCGTGGGCCTAGATGAAAGCCAACGAAACGGCACAGGAAGGTGGTCAAGTGACAAATCCCAGCTTCCAGTTTCACTGCAAAGGTTGAAGAGAGGATGGAGGAGAGGCTGGGGGGTGGGAAGGCGAAAGGATGGGTCCAGAGGAGGAACAGGTGCTCTGCTGAAAGCATAACTAGCCAAGTGAAAACATGGAGCACCAATACATGATTCTGATGCTCTTTCAAATAGAACCTATCAAAAAATAAACGAATTCTGGATGATGGTGACAGCAGCCTCATCTGCAGGGAGATACAGTTCATGCCTGTCATGAGAGGAAGACACCAAAGAGCCAGTGCTGCTGAGGAAGCTGGGGGAGCCTGGACACTGTGCACTCCCTGGGCTGGAATTGAGCTTCGGGGCCTGGCAGTCAGTCAGACAGACAGACAGACAGACCCACATCCATCCCACCTGCTGCTCAAAATGCCCACTCCAAGCGTGAGGTTTCCCTCTGCAGCAGCCCCACAGTCAACAAGGCTGAGCTTTGTGACTAAGTGGGAATACATGCTGAAAAGCAATGGATGAAATAGAAAAGCAACAGAAACATATTTACACGACCAGTACGCATTTTTTATGCTTGTAAAACTCTAACTTATAACTAAATGTTAGATAATAAAAAAAAACAACCAAACTTTAACAGTCTCTGACCAATTGCTGTGCATCACCACCCATTTAGGAGGCCTAATGCAATTAAAGCTGCTGCATCAAAGCTAAAGAGCTTTCTGTTCTGTGTAATGAACAGCCTTGCTGAAGTTCTTCTATGGAACACAAATATTTGGCTTCCAAGAACACAAATGTTCCACAGATCCCCACTATCTTGTTGGTCTATTCCAAGGAAGGGCTGAGGTTATGAAGCTTAAAATGTAACTTTGTATATATGTGTTAATTTGAATTATCAGAGTTTACATAATTCAAGATATCCAGACTCCTTCCACTTGGTTGAGCAGTCCCAATGAATGGGACTGAACTACTTTCAGGAGATAAATCTTCCAAACTTAGATACACAAATAATTTTGGATTACGATAGCAGCAGTTGCCAGAGGAGACCTTTCCATGCCATTATCCCCAGCACACAGGAATTACATATTTAAGTCCTTGTCGGAGTCTGCATTATCTTGTCATTGTTAACACAATCAACTTCAATGTTGCATTTAACAACCAGAACAGTCTCAGAATACCAGGTCAGAATGGACGATGAACAAAGGCTCTTCTCATAGCTGCCCAAATCAATGGTCAGGATTTATTGCCGAAATTAAAACATCAGCATGTAAGCACATTATAGTATGAAGCACATACACAGACAGGCTTACAACTCCAGGTATTGTCTAGTGATGTACGAAGCACACTGTTCAAATGTGCTGTTTGATATTGTATTTAGATTTATATGATCCCCTCACAAATGGAGCTAACTCAATAATCTTCACACGCCCTGTGAAAAAGAAGGAGGTACCACCAATGCTACTTTACCGGAACATTTAATGACTTGCCCCAGGTCACAAAGGAAATCTGTGGTGGTGAAGCAGGCAATGGCTCTCCTGGGATCTCTGAAATCCCATCTCAATATTCTAGCCACACTGCCACCCGTCCTCAGCCGTACTTAATACGACTAAATTACTGATGGCAACAAATAGAAGAATCTGACTTTCAGATGAGCTGATTTGTACAATGAGTCAATCCATAACTTTTGTCTCCTCCAGACACTTAGATCGATGGGCTGTATGCCCAGCACGTTATAATAACCCTGAAAAGCTTTTGGCTCAGCCTGCAAACACATTAGCATTAACTTAAATCTGCTGCTTTGTTTACTATACGAGATATCGGCTTGTGCTCTATGCCCAAGTGATACCAATTAAAGAGACCCAAATACAGAGCTCACAGAGCAGTACAGGACTAAAGCTACTCATGAACACAAAATTTACTGAACTAATGGTACTTACTCCTCCAAAGCATTACGGTCTGACAGTCACATTTGTCTTTTCCAGCCATGGACTTGTCATGATTTACATTCAGAACCCTCCCCAAAAAGCGATTCAGAAAGCGTTAGAAACTGGCTCCCCTCCCACTGCTTCCGAAATGGATTAACATGACTCCAGCCTTGGATCCGCATGACTACAAATTACAGTGAAGCCACCCTTGATTTAAGCTGTTGGAGAGCATGAGAGGAAAATCACCAAAAATTCTGTTCTTTCAGCTCTTTAAACCCATTCATTACAGGGTCTACAGGGCCACATAGGTACTGGAGTAAATCACTCGGTGGGAGAGGACATCACCCAGTAACAAGAGGCTTTTCTAATTTCCTTAGAGGTACAGATGCAGCAGGGCCAGGAAGGGTCTAATTACCCTCAGAACACCCAAGCAGCATTGCAAGTGATAATTTATTGACCATATCAGTGTAGCTTAGTGCACAGACTGAAAAGACAAGTCAGGGATTGTATCTGGACCACTGAAATGCCCACAGCTTGCCAGGATAGGCAGGTTGATGCAAGCCAACAAAGAAATCTGGCAAAACCATAAACCAGATTTATAATAAAACCATACTTGGCTTTTACTGGGTTTTAGCAAAATAAGAGAATGGTAAGACTTGAATTTTAATTTTTAAACATATAGAAACAAATTTGGGAATGTTTATACCTAGACAACCTGCTGAAATCCAGAGTCACTAATTATCCAGATGGACAGCTAGGGAGAAGATCCAAAAATCTATCCAGGTCAGCAGAGTGTTTTTTACCAATTGCAGGGGCCACCAGATCAAGCCCAGGACTACCAGTGCTGACCTGACTAGTACTGGCTCAGCCTTAAACTCAAGCAATACCCACCGAGTGCCAACCTTTGCACGGCTCTGCCCTTTTGTAAGCAGAGTGAGTGGTGCATATACAGTGCACCAAAGTCAAACAGAATGGCAAAGGAACTTATTAAAATGTGTTTTCTTGCTCTTCTATACCAGCCCACTCTTCCATCTTGTGCTACCGAAAAAAGCAAAGGTTTCTGAGTGTAAAGTGCAACAGATTCACAAACACATTTTCCAGCAGCTACAACATCCTACTCTCCAGTAACACTTCCACAAGCCCGTTCTGCAGAAAAATGAGAGAAGCGAACAGCAACAGGGGAATTTCACAGGCACGACCACATCCATGTAAAGTCACTCATGACAGCTTAAGCATGTTCTTAGAATGGATTTTCCATCTTCAACACTTTACCAAAAACAAGAGTAAAATAACTAAAACTAAAATGGGAAAGCTGAATTAACATCTTTGGTACGTCCTTTTTTCCTCACCTGTACAAAAACATAGGAAGCTAGGAGCAAAAGTAAAGATTAAATCAATCTGTCTTTCACAGAGGTGACACACCCAAAGGCCTTAGTCAAGGCTCCATCCTTGGCTCCTGCAGAGTCAGAATCTGTGCACTGCTGCCAGTGGAGCCTGGAAATCATTCCGTGGAGCACCAGACATGAACAGCCCCTACATTCAGCTGTTTAGTATCAGAAATGCTAAGTAGTGTTGCTTGATTATATCATGAGGGAAATTAAATAGGAAACAAGGATTTAACATGCATGTCTGATAGTCAGGCTTCTCGAGGAGAAAAGAAGGGAAGGGAGAAAACCTCAGGAACTGGGGCCTGGCAGTCAGTCATGAGCCCTCATTCATTCAAAGAGAAGAATCAGAAACCCCGACAATCTCCTCTAGCAGCCCCCTCCCATCACATCAAAGGGAAAATTTTTCTGGACAGCTCTTTACAGAGGATACACAAAAAACTGACAAATCTCCCTCTGCCTCTTCCCACTTGGCATGATCTTTCTCACCCGAGGGCTGCAGAAAGGCATACTTTGCACAGCTGAGGCAAGTCCCCCTTCCATGCAGCTCTTCCACAGATGCAGCAAGAGCACCTGTGCCTTCCAGCCCTACGCGGTTGTGGGATGGCATGGAAAAATCTCTCTGCACCCAGAGATACAAATGGGGGCTTCCTACCCGATCCCCTCATCTGCCTGACGTGTTACTTTGGCAGAAGGCAGACTTCCTGCTTCTGCTGGAAAAAATAAATTTCAATTATCCCTGCCTGATATTTACATTTTAATAGTTCCTTACACAGCACAAGCTCTGCGGTTGCCATTGACAAATACCAACGTGAAAAAGAAAAACCACAAAATCCCACCGCCCAAGCCGCAGCCACGAAACACGACACCCTGACACGGGCTCTCGGACGGACAGGGACCCCGGGTAACTTACTGCCGGGTGTGTTCCTTCCTCAGCGCCGGGTTCGTGCAAGCCGCCCGTCACAGCGCCGGGGCTGCCGCAAG
>VZTX01030050.1:38922-54760 GCA_013400915.1 Pardalotus punctatus | reverse complement strand
CCACGGAGGGGGGGCCGCCCAAAGCCGCGGTCGCTGCCAGCCGCCCCCCGCGTGTGACAGCGCCGAGCGGGGAGCCCTCCCCTCCCCTCCCCTCCCCTCCCCTCCCGGTATGTCCGAGCTCGCTCACGCCAGCGCTGGAACACGAGCACGCCGCGCGGCACGGAGCCCGCTGCTGCCCCCGCCGGGCGGTGCGGACGGGCGGGACCCCCGCCCACTCGCGGACAGCGGCGGGGCGGAGGCTCCCGGCCCGCAGTGACACCCGTGGAGGCGGCCCCGGCCCCGCGCCGCCCCTCTCCCGCTTCTCCGCCGTAACCCTCGGGGGAGGAACCCGCGTGGGCACCCCCAGGCGCGGCTCTGACGAGGGGCGGACTGCGGAGCCACAGCCGCTGACAGACGAGGCACACAGACCGCTGTGTTCCGTGCCCCCACTCCCATCTCCCCCCTGCAATGGACACGGGGTAGATCTGGGACAGGGGCTGGGGAGTTATGGATAAGCCGAGCCGTGCTGGGAGCAGGGAAAAGGGGGAGCTAAGCAAAGCAGCTGCTTCCAAACACCTTTGCTGAGCCACGAAAGGCCAGCAGACAAATGGTGCTAGTTTTGTCTAAAGATACCTAATTTCGCTTTACTGCTGCATTATAATATACTTCTGAGACTACTCCTATGGTAAAATAATCATGGAATCACAGAACGGCTTGGGCTGGAAGGGATCATCTCCTTCCAACGCCCCTGCCATGGGCAGGGACACCTTCCACTAGACCGTGTTTCCCCAAGCCCTGTCCAACTTGAACACCTCCAGGGATGGGGGAGCCACAGCTTCTCCGGGCAACTTGCGCCAGGCCCTCAACAGCCTCAGAGCCAAGAATTTCTTCCTAATATCCAGTCTAACCCTGCCCTCTGCCCGGTCTCTCCATGCCCTGACAAGTCTCTCCCCAGCTCTCTTGGAGGCCCTTTAGCCTTTGGAAGGTGCTATAAGGTCTCCTCTCTCCAACAGGCTGAATGACCTGTTTGAGGTGCAAAGCTGGAGTGAGAAATTAAGCCTAAGCCAGTACTCCAAAGAACATCCAAAGGCAAAACCCTGGAAAAGGAGAGGCTGAGAGAATTAGGGACAGAAGGAAAGGCACGTCATGGGACAGGGCTGGCAGAGGGCAAACAGCAAGTCACCACCTCCAGAGAAACACAGCACAACACAGACCCCTGCTTCAACAGCTCCACGTGCTGACTCATGTGGTCTGAAGAGAGATGTTCAACTGCATGGGCTGTGCAAAGCACAGAGCACAGCGCTACCCAGAAAATACCACATGCATCAAAGATGAGAGGTAACAGCTCCTTCTTCTATTATATCATCACTTCAACATAAAATAGACAAAGTTTGGTGCTTTTACAGTTTTAGGGCTTCCTCAGTGCAACAACAGGAATTTACAATGAAATAAACAAGTAAAAACAAACACCAGGTATTTTCCATAGCTGTGCGCTTTTCCAACAATAAAGCTCAACCATTAAGCATACAAAATCTTGTCGTGCAAGCCCATGGACATTGAAGCCTGAATTGTTTCAGCCACATAAGTTTTGATAATTTTAGTAAGAAAATATTAACCCACACATCAAGAAGAACCACAAGATAGTCTTTGATGTGCTGCAAAAATCAGGAGATTGGAGCAAGGGTTAAAGGGGACAGGAAATACAAAGAAATGCAAAAACAGAAAGAAGCTATTCTGTGAAGCTATACACATTAGCTGTTGTCAGTGCTGTCTGGAATCAACACTGAGAAAGATTCAACAGTTCTCAATACTCCTATTAAAACTGTAAATTAAATTTTAAAAAATTCAGCATAACTATCTTAACAGATCTCCTTCTGTACATTCCCTCCCCCCTCCAAATTAATTATGTTATGCTTCCACATCACTGACATAAAATGACTAATGTGACCTCCAACATCATTCTGAGACCAAAGCAAGCAGTGGTACTGTGTGTGCAGCCCGATGAGGCACAGCATTCTGAATCCTGCAGCACAACACACGCACCAAGCGCAACATGAAGGAAGTCAGGAATAAAGAGAGCAAGGAAATTGCTGCATTGAAATATGTGGCATGAAACATTCATTTGTTTTTTCCCATTCCTCCTTTTCTCATTTTCCAGATACATCTAAGTTTTTTCATTCACAGCAAATGGAATCAATAATGCTTTTAGCTCTGAGTGCATAAAGAGTTCAGCGTAATACTGCACCCACTTCAAATCTAACTCCTTCCGGAATTACACAGGAGCAAATCCCAAGTGTAAAAGAAATTCTGGAGCAGGCCCAGAATAGCCATAGAGGAGGGGGTTTTAATAAATCCAAATATATCTATTTTTAAAATATTTTATAGTTTTTAGATACATCTAAATACACATATAGACACATGCATTGGAGCTTTGGAAAGGATTATGGAAAGCAGTAATATTTCAATGCTGCTTAGTGAATTGGGTGTCAAAGCAGCTCTTAGGGGGAGCAGGTCATTTCACTAATTAAAGCTGTTCTTCCATGTTTCATTTTCTGACATTTGAGCAGTCGGGCTGCCTTGCCACGGGCAGAATGGAACATGCCACTGAGCTCAAGCCACAGGCTGATCACTTGTGACTCAGCTCAAATTAAAAATACATAAATAAAAAGCTAAACCGACAGGTTACTACCCAAAGATGCATCCATATCCACTGAGCTTCAGAATGTCTTGTCCAACATGGAGTTAAACTATTTTTCTTACATCACAAGGTAACTAACAAAAAGAAATGGCCAAAACAACCTGTCATCAACCAGCAGAACAAGAAGTTTTCTCCTGCTAGGAATGTTTCGAGGCTTTCACCATTAAATAGGTTTTCTGCACAGTAACAGGCTACTAAAGCAAAGCAAAATATTCTCTCCAGCATCAGTTCCTTCAGAAGGAAGCTCACAAAGGCCAGCTGGGAGAAGAGCATTTCGTGTGCTGTCCCTAAACCACTAAAGGAAGGACAATTGTCACCTTCTGGGCAGAGCAAGCCTCAAAGCAGCAGTTGCCAAATGCAATTAGCCCAGGTCTGGAACAGCTTTGGACCACTGGAGACCACAGCCCCTGTGTTTCAAAGGCAACCCAGTTGGTTTTGGTTTTTTAAATTTCCATTCTCCATGACAGTCACTTCATGAAGGTAACAGCAACAGGGAGCCTGGAGGTCCCTCTCTAAAGGTACTGCTCCTGAAGGGATGGATAGGAAATTTTATAGGAGAAGCAGATCCATATTCCTCCCAGGGGAATCTGCACCTGCAAAGAGGGCAAGATAATTTCTACCCACACATCTGGGTCCCTACCTTATCTATCCACCACTAATCCCAAAGCAAATCCCACAGAGTCACTTCGACCAAGCAACGGGAAAAGCAAATAAAAAGGATGGTGCTTATGTCCTTGTCTTCTGCTTCCAAAACCCAGGGGTTTTGAATGGAAACCGATCAGGAAACCTAACATGGCCAAATTAAACAAGTGAAGGATGCTGGGGAGTATTTTTTTGCTTCAAAAAGCAAGTTCAAACAATTGTCCTACACCCTTTCCATTTTTCTTCACTGTTACTTGCCTTCCCTTTCCATCCCCTCCAAGCCTTACTGGTAAGGGAATCTAACTTCATTTACAGACTTGGCAAAAGGAAGTTCCCTGGTATTTGTTATTTCCAGCATTATGTCTTCCTAATTCAATTTCTGTGCATCTCTGTTCAGTGTTTGGGCCACAAGTGAAGGAGGCTCAGCCACCAGCATGAGCCAACCTAAGGCTTTTTCCACATCTCACGACAGGAACAAGCAGCTTTCCAACAAACGTAGGAGTTCCCTGGGGAGCTGGAACCACAGCAGGTAGCTTCCATCAGCATTCCCAGAGATGACTACACACACACAGATCCACAGGCTAGATCTCCAGCATCCAGCAAAACTTAGATTCTGATTTTTCCCCCCCAAGGAAAGCTGTAGTCTTACCACATCAATTCATCCTACAGCCTGTGGAAATCAGAACTACAGTGTTCACTCGCTGAGATAACAAAATTTTCTATACTGCACAAACTTGGAAAAAGCACATTTTTGCTAATTGAGTACACCTTTTCCTCAAGCTTTCACCTACCCCCAAGGGATGCTTACTATCTTCTGGGATTAAAGTCACTGCAGAAGCCTTTGGAGGGTGCCAAGAGCTACTTACCCTTGCACACAGACCATTCCCAAACCAAATTTATTGAGAATACTTTTCCTGCTGCACCTGAGGGATGGCTGGGAGACAGTGTGTGGGGGAAAAAGAGCAGAGCCTGAAGTCAAAGAGTAAGATGCTGGCAGGGAGAGTAAACAGGGAGGATTTTTATAGTGTCTTTTTCCACCTGAAAATAAAGAGTTCTTGGTATTGAGATACAGCCCCTCAGCCTATGGATGAATCCGTACTTTTAAACAGCAGTTTCTTGTTAAAGAGCAACAATTAAAAACAAAAAAACCCAAACCCTCAGCACACTATATATTTAATGGGACCATCCTTGACGCGCAATATGAAGGCATATTCGTTTCCTGTCAGCCTGACTCAGTCTAATGGACTTGGAGGCTGCAGTTTTTCCACTCCTCTTAATGACTTGTTGCAATGGAGATGAGTGCTCTGCGTACAGCAATGCCATCTTCTGGCACAGTTCCTGTGAGAAAGGCGGCTTGCTGAATACCACTTAAAGAAAGCTCCTGTTTTGGGAAAACAAAAACTCAGACTCCACAATAAATCTCAAATATCTCCCCTCTCCACTGCACTTGCTGTTGGGCTCTAATTGTTCAAGGGCGAGGAGCGAGGCACTGGGAACACACACAGTGTGCTGTAGGAGCAAACTCGCTCAAGTGTCTCCTAAAGGCGTGCCAAGTACAGCACTGAGAGCGAGCATTTACAGGCTGAAGACAGGGATGAGTTCAAATCCCATCGATGGAGGAGTCTGGCAGGAAGTGCAAGGAGTCACCCAGAGCCAACCTTGCATATCTCTGGGAAAAATCAGCAAACATTTCACACATCTGACTTATTTAACTTTTGTATTCCCAGACAGAGAATCTATATTAAGCAACAGCAAAGATTGAAAACACGTGCTATTTACACTGAGGAAATAAACGTGGGCTAGCAATCCATAACCTCCTCACCATTCTCATCTGCTCCTGAACAATCTCCATTTGGTACATGGAGGTGTAGTAGGACAGGCTTAGGATAAAGATTTCCCACTAAATCAAACACCTCTGCTCTTTTTTTTCCCCAAAAAAAAATTTTGCGAGGTTCATGCTACAAATATACATTGAGAGTACAGATTTTAGACTCAGAAAATCAGATCTTAAATAGTTCTAGTCTGAAATAACACCTGAGAAGAAACAACACTGTGGAATTCCCATTTAGTGTGTCATTTGATACCAAAAGACCTCCCTGGGAACCAGATGCACTGCAGAGATCCTAACCTGGTACTCTCGGCCAAAACAGCCCCTGCTCTGCTGCTTCTAAGTTACCCCAACCAGTAAGAAAATGACCAGCCAATTGCAGTTGATTCCTTTTTCCCTCTGACATTTTCATTCTGCAACTCATCCAAAGATCTCAAAAAAATACTTTGCAACACCCATAAAAGCACAATTTAATTTTCTCTCCACCAATGAAAAAATAACTAAAGGAACTGGTTTTTGTGACTGAAATCAGCCATTCGCAGACATTTGCTCATGAAACAAAGTACCCTCTTCACTACTTAAATAAAAATAAAAGAAGAGTATATTTTAAATGTTTATGCTTTCACATTATGAGAAAGATATTTTGGGCTGTAATTTGTCAACAGTCAGACAAAGCTGAAAGTGTTCTGCTTTCATTTCCAATTGCTTTTGATGCCTTCCATTGTTTTTCCTTTGCTTCTTTCCCACTGACAGTTTTGTTTACCTCTTCTCTCTCCCATGTATCTTTCAATTCCCATAAAAAGGGGCCTTCCCCAACTTCCCTGTACAAAAGTGATCCTCTTTTGCTTTTGCTCTAAATTAAGTGTAGTTTTTAACTGCATTTACATAGAAGGCCCCTCCTGTGAAGAGTATTGCCTTCCTCAGTGCTTGTAATCTGCCTCTTAAGAAATGGTTTGTGCAAAAAAGCCACCAGAAAACATTTATTTTAGCGAAAGGTTTACCAGTTACTTTTGAAAAAAGAATTTCATAAGTTTTGGACTTGAAAGAAGATATGTGACAAATACCACCAAAACTGTTTCCAGAGCACTTCAAGTCCTAAATTTCTGTCTTATGCTGGTGAACAAGTTAACTGGCTGTGACATCAAGTGTCATTTTTTTAAAACCCTAACCTTTCTGAGTTTCCTACGCTGATACTCACACAAGCCAGGTTTATTTTCATACTAGTTTTAAAGAACAGCCACTTTGGCAAACCAGACTGTCTGAATCCATCAGCATCTTGGCCTGGCATGACTCAAGGCTGTGCCCTGACCAAAACACCTTCCAATCTACACTGCCAAAGCATTAGAAGGAAATGAGAGGAAGAAACGCTGCTCTGCAGCCATCAGAATTGCTCTAGGAGATGCCTGAATTATTTGAACAACATTAAAGCTGCAACATGAGTCACATCTTAAGAGAATGTGTATGGGAAATGTCTGTCTGAAAGGAATTCTTAGGTGTCTAATAAAGAGAAACCTCCAAGTAAACTGCTTCCCACAGTAAGTGTGTCTAGATACTCTTATTCCCATAGAGTCCCATTAAACCAAGGTCAGGAGTTACAGATATGCTCCATTCTCTCAACAATTCTTACTACTTGGTAATAATCTGCTATCAGAAATTTTTTTGTCTCATCTTTCACAATTTTGAATATTTCCAGAAGAAAATGCTTTGATCAGGCTCTCTGCTGACATTGTGGCTGAAAGGAGGGACGCATGTACGGAGGCCTGGCCTGCAGTTCAAGTGCATTTTTCAAAAACTGTTTGGATTTATCTGGTAAACCATTCCATAAAAAACAGCCAGGCAGGCACTTCCAAGAAAACAACACTATTACTGGAAATATCTTGGGTTAAATAGAACTTACCCTCTGGACACATTTACATAACAACCACGAATGCTGGCCCAACATATGTAGCAAACAGAACAAACAGGCAACCACAGTCACCCAAAACACGTGGCTGAAGAGCTGACACAGGCAGGTTTGGGTTTAAAGCCCTTTCAGCCAAGCATCCTGTTTGTTTCTTCCTCTGTGGGGGAGATCAGTCATTCAAAATAATATTGCTTGGGACTCGCTGCCCAAATTCTCCATCACTGTCTAATTTTGCTTTTTAAGAGTATTTGAATGTTGAGGTTTTGCAACCATCAAGTAATACAGCAAATAGCACAGTTATGTCTAGCAAATGCACAAAAGCTGTAGAATCAGCAACGCTCCCTACAGGGCAACCAATATGAAAATGGTGCTACTGACATTTTGGAAGCTGCATATTTATTTTTTCTTACAAAGCTGTAAATTACTAGCTTTAAAGCTACTCCAGTATCTCAGTTATTTATGCATTAATACATACGATACCAGGAAGAAAAGCTCATTTTTTTTTAATCTTCCCCTTCCATCTCACCAGCAGCACCTTGAAGTTAACCCTGCTTCCAATACAGCTGTGCCTGCAGGCAGCTGATAATCCAGCAGGGCAATTCCAGAGGTGAGAATACAAACTGTCATGCCTGGGCGCAACTATCTGAAAGCAAATGCTATATTCTTACCTCAGCTCCAGCAGTTTTCCTCAGTGGGAGCAAACAGCAGGCTACCTGACAAGCTTTTGCACAGATGTGAAATCCAGATCTGCTCTCCAATAGGTGTAAATTCAACCTCTCCAAGATGAAAAAAGTGCCAACAATGAAAAACGTGTTGCTAATTTCAAGATCTCATTATCTGAGAGGTATTGTCATACAGGTTTAATAGGTCCAACCTTTGCTGGCTCTGGCAAACCTACAGTAAACAAAGATTTCCCATACCCAACATATGAAAAAGTTTAGGAAATACAAACCAAATTGAATTTAAAAGCACTTAGGGCCAAATGCAATAATTCTGCAGATCAGTGGCTGAACGTGGTGGTTTCTTCCTGCTGAGTTATCTCTTCAGAGACTGTCCAACAACACAAACTAGGCAATCTTGCACATGTGCCTAGAGGGCTCTTCAGCCAATGGAGATGTTTAACTACCAGTCCTTCCCTTGCAAGGGCATTTAAAAACCTGAGGAAGGCACAGAGGTCAGTCCGATACACAAACACATTTGTACACAGGATATCTGAAATGTGTACACTGTTCAAATATTTGGCCAGTTCTATGACTTTTCTTCCAAAGTTCATGCATCTGGGTAAACAGAAGCATTTCCCATGTCTACTGGTGTCCAAATTCCTCATGAGCAATCCCAACAATGTAAATTTGGAGTCGGAAGTGAAATATTTGTCTTGTCAACTATCATACACCAGCAACCCCTTTTCAATGGTTTTTGTGTCTGGCAATACAGTGAAATAGTGGGAACACCAAGGCTGGTGGTTTGTTTGGGGTGGTTTTTAATAGGTTTTCTTTCCCCCATATTCAAAGCAACACCAACTGGTCTTTAATCCCTGTAGTTTTAAAATGAAGCAAACCAAAACACAACTCTGTGGAGCTTACACTGGGGGTCACAGATGATGTAGCTGCTGTTCCCCACCACATTTCAGAGCTGGTTTGACACTTTTCTGTGGAGCAGGAACTCGATGCCAGCTGAGCAGAGCACTTGTCAGGTAAAACAGGATTACTGAATGTTCCTTGCTCAAGAAGGCGAGACATGAGTGTTCATGGCAGAGAATCATGACTGATGACAACTCATCTCAAAAACCTGAGACAGACTTGGTGATTTATTTTTTTTAACTGACATAGATGCTGATCTGCCCTTTAAAAACTTACTTTGGCCATATCCCGTATCGTGGGTGATACAGACAAATAAAAAGCTACCTTAACCGAAACAAACGTAATTTCACCTGTGACCTGCAACATTTCATTTAGACTTAGATTCCCATCTTTCCTGATTCCTTGCTTCCAACTGTTCTGGCCACCAGTGTAAAATTTTCATGTCGGTTTTCCAGTTCCACAGTAGAAAAACTTTTCAGTCTAATGACCGGTGTAAGGTAAGCAATACCATCCAGATGCAACACTGCTTTCACTTTTGCCAGAATTTAAACCTTAACAGAGACATTTAGTTACAAGCAGGGGATACAGTTACATCTGCACAGGTTTTCCATCCACAGGAGGGATAGAAAATCAATACAAAATGCCAAGTGCAAATCCTTATCTGGTATTTAGACGATGGAAGAGAAGGATTTCTCCAAATGTGTACTGATTTGTATACACGTGTTTATGTTCATCTAAATTTGATACTTACACTGCATAAATTATATAAATTATACATTAAATGGGCTCTGAGTGAAATACATAGTCATTAACATAATTAAAAATGCAACAGAAGTGTTACCTTTAATAGTTATTCCATGGCTTCCACTGGATCTTAAGTATAAAAAAGTCAATGGCTCAGCTGTCATAATCTACGTTACCATGGTAAGTGTTCTGCCATACATAATTCCATCTGCCTACAAACAGGGACCAAAAATACATATTTGTGTCATCTCTAGAGGAGAAGATTCAATTTTTCACTCCTGTATCAAAGAAAACACATTTATATTGGTAACTGCATGTAGGTCAGGGTTATTTTATGACTACAGTCAATATGCCAATTACTGGCAGCAAGAGTTTAAGAAACATTCTAGAAATCGCCCATTTATAGTAAGAAATTTTTACTGTCTTTGATTTCTCAATGCTTACTTTTCCTGCTCCAATCCTTTCAGCTTCCTACAACATGCAAATGTCTCTTTTGAATGTACCTTAAGCCAGTATTTTCCTATTTTTTTCTTCCAGATGAGTGTGTCATAACATGCTACTCTAGCTATTTCACTGGAAACCTAAGTCCAGAGGGTTCATTGCAATTTCTTTATGAAGTCTATGATATATATGCTGCTTCATAGATCTTTGAAAACATATATTGCCAGAGCAAAAGAACAAACATCGTGTAAACCTTCAATTATCTTTCAACAAAAAGCAGCACTCTTTGGAATAAGACTTGATATAGCCTTTTTTTACAACATTGTACATTCTACAGGTGAGCAACTGTGTTAAGTACAAAGTAATTTCTCGTGGGAATTGTTTAACAAAGATAGTGCATATTCCGCAACAATGAGTCACTGTGCACTTATAGATTAATTCTTCAGGTTGCATGTAGAAGCCTTAGAAAGGCCATTTAAAATCCATCTGAATTAAAAATCAAGACAAAATGGATATTGACACACTATTATCTCTCCAGCCTCTTACACACATTCAGTTCACACCAAGACGTGTGTTGCAACATTGGCTCACTTACTCCAAATAATCACTGGCAGTGCATTCCAGAAGTAGAACTTCACTAAAAGTATTAAAAATCTGTTCTTTATGCAGACCTGAAGTCTGCTACCCTTAAGTGAATATGGATTTTGTTACTTTTGCAGAAGCGACACAGACTAAATAAGGGATTTGAAGCTGCAGCTGAAACTGAGGTGACCAACTCCCTCAAATCTCTGCTGAACAGCAGCAGGACTGGACAGATAATTGTTTTATGCTCTGGGGTTGTTTCACAGCAACAGTATTGGAGGAAGCTGGAGAGTTCACTAGGAGCTTGCTTTTACAAAGCATGGCATTTCTAGGATTTCAAATTGATAGATCATAATTAGGATCACAGTCATCATGACATTCTATTATTCACTAAAAAAAAAAAAAACACGATGATGTTGAGCAGCAATTTTCCCTGACTGAAATGAATCTCCAATCTGCAAAACCTTGATGAAAAGGAAAAAGATGCAATACACCCATACTTTCAGGGGAAATTGTTGCAGGGAAGAGATGAGCATGCTGCACTGATACACCCATAAAGCTCAGTGCCAAAACCCCCACATGCACTACTCAAATTAAAGCTCCATGGGACAGCAGTCATACAGGTTGGCTCTTTGCTCAGCTTCCAAATGCCTCAAGGGACAGATCCTCTGAGAGGTTTAAGTACCTTTCCATTAGCAGAACATAAAAAGGTGAGCAGCTGCCCTTCAAAGGAGTGGGAGGCAGCTCAGGTGAAGGTCTAGGTCGGTGTTCACCCCTCCAAAACGGGCTCAGCAAGAAGCAGGCTGACAGGTGCAGCAAATACCAAACTATGTTTAGCTGCAGCGAAGGCTGTGCCAGGTCACGTTACAGATTACCAGAACTTTCTTCCACCCCCAGCACCACTCTTGGAGATGCCAAGGGTGGCCCCCTCACCTCTGCATTGAATCCTGAGCAATCTGGTGTTTTTAAAAATACCATTGCAAAGAAGACCCCACTTTTGTCAAGTGATGAACAGTTTCATGAAGGGAGCAGCAAGAGCTTAGTTCAAACATGAGTGCCAAGACCAGAAGCAACTGAACAACCTGTGAGGAGCAGCATTAGTCTGGGGGACAAGAGGTTACCACTCCCTATGAGTATATAATTCATTAAGCAATTTCATATCATGAAAATAGAGCATCAATTGATTCTCTGCAGTGCCTGCAACCTTGCACCAAATCTCACCACCACCACCACCTCCAAAATGTGTCACACAAAATGCTTTGATATAGATTTCATACACATTTGCTTTACTAAATATAGATTCTCTCCTTCGAGCTGAACAAACAGGAGGGGAACTGGCAGCCACTGGAGCCAACAGGAGTTCTGCAGAGGTAATTTTATTTCTAAGTATTTATACCCAGCTCTTCTGGATCTCTACTTGGTCTGACTTACCCACCTGCCATTTCGAGAACCATAAGGCTTCCCCCTTTGTCATTTTAGTACCACAGAAACTTAAGATCATCTGTTCTTCTCACCCTCTTTTTTTTAAATGAATAAACAATTTTCTCCAATTGCATCCTTACAATGTCGTAATTCCCATAAAAGTATTACTAAAAATCAGGTTTATTGTTTGGGGCTTTTGCTTGTTTCAGCAAGTGATGCATTGGGATGATTAATATAAAGCAAAGGTTTGCTGAATATGAAATTCCCCCTCTAATGGTGAAGTGACACACATAACAGCTTACTATTCCTGTAACAGGAATGAGATGAGTGCTCAAATAGCAGGAATCTGGGCTCCTGCTCCAAAGACCTTCCTAAGCCACGCTGACTGCAAACAAATACACAAGAAATCTGTCAGCTCAAAACAGGCTATTCTGAAACTGCCAGCCTCAAATTTGCACATTGCTTATGCAAGGCTCGGACCCAGCAGGTAGAAAGTCTATTATCCATTGCTTTCAGCACATTGTGACCCTTGGGAACAGCCCGTTCTTGTTCTCAGTAAAGTCTGGAGAACGTTGTGCTGACACTTGCTTGGTATGGGGGGTAAAAATAGGACTGCGATGGCATCTTTTCATCAATTATTGTCATCTGACAAACCATGTGTGCTCTCGGTCCCTGATAAAGAACCAAAGTTACAAAAAATTCAAACCAGATGCAGGAGTGTCAGCTCTATTTCCTGGTTTTCAGGTATGGCCCAACAGTGTCCACACCAAAGAAGCTTAAAATTGTTTGGAACATCCTCCTGGTCAAATACCAGCCAGCCAGGAGAGAGTGGAGAATGCACACCAAGACAACAAAGAACCCAGCAGGGATGCCAGGTAGAGCATTTCCAGTGCAAGCCTCCGACTGCGACAGAAATAGCCTCATTAAAGGGCAGGTTCCGATACGAGAAGCTATTTATAGGGAACCTAAGATTAAATTATTAGTGACATGCTCTGGATCTAAAAATTCCCGAAGTTTACAGTGTTACAGGAGCTGTACATGCAGCATGTGACGCCCCTGAGCGCTACGCTGGGCGAGTCCACGGGCTTTGGCTTCTGTGCACGGACCAGCTGCCGCTCCCGGCAGGAACTAAAACCGTCCTGAACCGAGGCCAGGCTATTCACATCCAGCCCAAGCAAATTCCAGTTCCCAGAAAGCTCCTGTGCCGCCACGAGAGCTCTGCTCCTGCCCAAGCGCTGCCCCTGCCACCCACGCTGGGCACACATCAGAGGGAAGCGCAGCCTCCATCACCCAGCGCCGCTGGAGCCCGACACGCATTCCTGAGCCAGCAGCAGCTGGGGGTCACGGCTCGGCAAGGATTGGCAGCCATCCCACACCCAGAGGAGGGGGGAAAGCTAGATTTTTGAAAGATAAAACAACAAACAAAAACGGCTCTGAGTACACTCCAAGAGCCTACAAAGGATACTTAGAAGGGTTCTGCTCGTGGGATCCAACAGCCAGTTACTAGCTTAGATCACATACCAAACACTCCACTATTAATCACAAAGTTTATTTTTTCCTCTTGGAGTTGCATATGTGGGAGTGCATTCAGGGAGAGGGGGTGTTTGTGCTGTTTTTAACCCAAAGATTTTGGGTACAAGCTATTTGTGATGGTGCAGAGGAGCTGTAAAATGCAAACTGCCCTCAGTTTGCTATTTTCTGAATATACACATATAGATACATAAATAATCTAAAATTACTTTTTTTTCCCTTAAGAAAGAATAGAACCACAACATTTAGAAACACTGCAGAAGATGAATGAGGTCTGGACACCCTCCATCTTTTCAGAGGTAAGCTCATAAAACAACACCATCTGACCTAACATAAACGACAAGGGTATTTACAGCATTGTGTCACTCACATGAACCCAGCCAGCCTGAATGCCTGAAATACATTCCCATCCATCAGATGCCTGTAAACATCCCATGAGATTCAAGTTCTCTAACAGAACTTATAACTCACGTCAAGACCTCTCACAACTTTTGGAATTCTGACAGGACTTTAGGTTGCGCGCCATTTCCGCACCTGAATCTGCCTCACACGTATCCCACACGCTACTCACGGCACCCTCTTCTTTCTACCCCAGAAACATCACCTTCAAAACACCCAGATCATCCTAATAAATAAAGCTCAAATGAAGCAAGGGATGCATTTCATAAAGCTTCTCACCAGTTTTCAGCAAGCACAACGTGAGTGCTAAAGGCAACACGTAAGTTGTGAGAACTCGGCAATAAGGGGTCAAAGCACCATTCAAAGAGAAGCCCTGGGACAGACAGGTCAGCGGTTTCACCTCCTGGAGCTGCACCTTTATTTGCACCAGCAGAAGGGAACTCAAAGAGTTAACGTGGCAAACACCCAATATGTTGTGCAGGGGGATGTTGCTGAATGAATCCTTGTTGCATAAACAAAGATTCCTTTAAGATAGGAAGTCTGAACTGCCCCCTGACATACTGTGCTCCTACTTCTCTTTAGGAACGGTCAAGTTCTGCAGAAAAATCAAAATGCTTCAAGATCAGATGGCCAAAACAAACAAAAAAATACAATAAAGTAAAGAACCAAACTGCACAAACAGAGACAACAAATAGTATTGCTGTAACACATTTTTTGTCCAGGATTACTCCTGACACTTGCAGTGAGTAAGGTGCAGCTTTTGGCTCTGAAGCTCTTAAATTTTATCAGATTGTTTCAATCAGATGCACACTTGCAAAGCTCTAGGTATCTGTAATCAACATTGCATGCAGGATACAGCCTGGTTCTCTCACCCAAGTTCATAAATCTCCAGTGGGTCAGGAACAGCAATTTCTAGCTCACACCCCCTCCCTTTCCCTAAATACTTTTATTTCTTGAATACAGTTACATCTTGAAGTCTGCATCCTGCTGGATACCACAGTTGTTTCTGTGTTCCCAGCTGACTCACCATCCCAGTAAGGACAATCAGGCACTTCAGAAAGAAGGATAAAAGGGGAAGAAAGGACAGCCACCAGAACAGAACATATTGTGTTTTCTCCACTCTGTTAGTCAATTCCTTATTAACACTTAACCAGGAGGATTCTACAGCCCATTTCTCAGTTAGTGTTTATAGAGAGAACACCCCTTCCTTTTGCTTTCTGACTTAGCCTCACACAGCAGGTGACCCCAAAATAGAGCCTAAAGTCCTCTACGAAGAAAACTTCGCATTAAATACGTCCTAATAAGACTTAAATACAGACACTGTATGTTCATCGTACAGTAGGACTGCAAAAAGCCCTACTGTAACTTCACAAAGGTCTCACCTTAACAGGCAACAAAGCTACAGATATTAAGAGCAACAAGCTGTGCTTCCAGCAGACATATGTAGTGGTCAGCATGGAAAAGCTCACAAACTGTTTTGAGGGTTTTGGACAGTGGGGGGATTTTTTTGTGTTTTCAGGCTCTTTACTTATTGGGAAGAAGCACGATTCCTTCTATATTTAACAGCCAGCTTAATGAGGAAATCCTTTAGGGCAGGAGGTGGGCAGTCGCTGCTTTTTATCACAGCAACCTGTGCCATTTGTTTCTTCTCCCATGCCAGTGCCCCCCAAGCAAAGGGAAGTGGCTGCAGCCTCAATACAGACCCCACACCATGGCAGAGAGCCCCCTCCCCACACGACAAGGTCTCCCCTGACACGGCAGACAGACCCCTCCATCGTCCAGGGGGATGGGAAATAGGAAAGACGTGTGCTAATGTCTTTACAAACAATTCCATGGGTGCGGCATGGGTGTCAACGCTTTTGAAATGGCTCTTAATGTCTCTACCAACTTCAAGCCGCAGGGTTGTTACAGAACCCAGACAGTTTGAATCCTAAAACAGACAAATGGGTCCGCACAAGCGTGGGTTTCTGGACTTTGAGGGAAAAGGACAGGTTCAAGAGGGGAAAATGTCGTACCTTTCGTAGTAGCGCAGCCAATGAGGAAAGGAAGAAGGCAACATTCGGCTGGGAGTTTAGGATAAAAGGGGGCTG
>VZTX01030050.1:0-27098 GCA_013400915.1 Pardalotus punctatus | reverse complement strand
ATATACACATATAATTATATACACATAATTTAGGACAAAATAAATGTGGAATTCCCAACCAACAAAGCAAGACAGTAGGAAATTAAAACAGTGGGAGACACTGTCCTGCCTCCCTAAAGGCAAGATCCCAACCCAGCAACAAGCTAGGTGTCCATGGTAAAACACTCGGACAACAAACGGGATATAAAATACAGCACAGGAGTGGTAATCAGGGCACCTGAAACGGGGGAGATGGTGCCAAATTCAGGTTTCAAAGCTGCAAAGTGGCTCTGCGTGCGTCTCCCTGCTGGAAGCTGCAGCTGACCCGCTCTCTGCTGCAGCTGTACCTATATATAGTTGTACTGAGGGAAAGGGGTGGCTGTAGAAATACATCTATAGCTGCAGCCTAAACCAAATTAGGCTACACAGCTGCCTGTTTCAACATCCAAACAATTTAATATATTTTGCCTTGATTCTAATTGTGTTGTTCTGGATTTTCCATCAGTGTAAGAGTGTGGCAAAAAGACATGGAGCAGAGCAGGAGGGTTTAGGACGTGCTGGTGGCTAAGGAGGTGATGAGAGAACTGGAGGGAAAGGGGCTCACCTTCAATCCTGGCAGCCAGTGGCAGAGAGAGAAGGAATAGGCATAAAAGGAAGATTATGTGAAACAGCAAGAAAAGGAAAATTAATTCCTTCTTGCTTAATTTGTTTCAAGAGACTATGTTTATTCCGCAGTTCTGCTTTTACATCAAAAATTACTTTGATGCATACACAGATCTGAACCAACAGGTCAAGTACGCTGGGCACGTGGAGAAGGCTTTCTAGGCTAAACCTTGCAAGAGAGCACCTATTGAGGCCCCAGATATGATGGGCAAGATCTGAGAGAGCATCTCTGTTCCCAAAACACTCAAAAAAAATCAGTACTATACAAAGCACCAGGTAACAAAAAGCCACTTGTCATAACAGAACCACGTTTCAGTGTGTAACAAGGGAAACAGAAGCACCAGCCATGGGGTGGGGGAAAACAAACCAAAGCAAAGAAAAAATTACATAAGGCACAGAGGCCAAAAGGTATTCCACCATATCTGCCCCATACATTATTCACGGAGTAGGAGAAATGGATGGCTCTTCTCTCCCAAAATAAAAGTATTCAGCACCATCGGGATAGCCCATATAGACATCTGGACAGCCCAGCTGTCTCCGGCACTGTTTGTGCCTCCAGCCCAGGACAGCTGGAGCAGCTTTGCCCTCTGCTGGTCCCTGAAGGGCTCTCAGCCCAGCCCAGGCAGGAGCCTCCCCATCCCACGGACACCTCCTGCCACCCTCGGCCCCGGCCTTCCCAAGCAAGGGTTAGATACAACAAGAGACTTGCAGAGTCGTCAGCTTAGTGACACCTCAGAGGAAATGAAAGCTCTGGAAAAAGTGAAAAAAAAAAAGAAAACCAAAAGAAAACAAAACTCTAAATATAATGGAGCTGAAGTCCCTGCTCCAGCCCAGAATGATAAAAGGGATAGTTAAACGACCTTAATTAAATCACTCCACACTGGAAGGCGTTTCCCCTCAGACTCCTCACCGCATTCCAAGTTCTTTCTTTCACACCAATCACCAGGATTGCACACTGCAAGGAAACACTTGGAAACAGCATTCCTGGTAGGCAGCTGCCTCCATGGGGTGCACAGAGCCAGGGAAGAGAGACCCCAGGTAGCCCCTCTGCCCACAGAGACACCACTCACTCCCCCAAGTGCCAGTCTGGTTTGTCCCTTCCCTTCACCCCTGTCCCACTTGTTTTCTCTTCAGGAGTTTGTTTGGTTCCACTCAAAATGCCACAAGGCAATAAAAGCGCAGCAGTGTTTGTCCAGCACAAAACCAGTCACCTCGGCAACGGCCAGCAAAGCTTTCCCAGCTTCTCCTGCTCCGTTTTCTCCTGGTTTTGCCCGGATTGGTGTGACTCGGGTGACAGCTCCGTGTGCCAAGTATGCTGTCAGCACCGCTCCCGGCGGAGGCAGGGATGAATACAAGAGCTGGCCCGGCTCTGCTGTAAACTAAGGAAAACTTGTGTGCTGCCAAGTCCCCTGGGAACCGGCAACTTCCTTACACCATCCACAGCAGATCCATCACTTGTAGGTAAGGTAACCGCATTACTGCCTCACTCAGGCAATCTCAAAGTCACCCAAGCATACCTGATCTAATTATTTTTCCAGCACTGCGCAGCATTATTCCCATGATTTAATCCTGCCCGAGATCATTAGACACCAAGGTACCGTTAAAAAAGCAATTATGACACTGACCTATGTTTTCAGGGACCTGGGCAGGCAAGTGTCTTTGTCATCTATCAGAAGGTAATTTTCTAATGTGATTTAGAGCCTCTCTAGAAAAAGATAATTTACGTACCTGCTGGCTTTCAAGAATGCCTTGAAGTCTGGTTTAAACTAGGGTACAGTGAATATCTTAGGGGGAAAAATCCCCAAACCACAAGTATTAGCTGTGTAAAATAAACCAGGCAGAACAGGCTTGCTCCAGGTGATGGTAGGATGAGAACAGACAAACAAACATTAACCGAAGGTGCAAAATCACGGTAAAAAGGCTTTTCCACACTGCAGGGACAGGTAGAAGGGACAGTGGGGTACCAGCATCATGCTGTGAGTGGGATACCGTGCTGACTGTGGGCCATTGGCTACTGAAAACCAGCAGGTCCAGTAATCCAGGAGCATCAGGCACGTGTTCCACTAAAACCAGTCCTGCGGCTGCCATGCACAGTCTGCAACTCGTGGAAGAGAGGTAAAAATACGAGTGCTAAAAATAATTTCAGATTCAGCCCCGTGCTGGGTCACAAAGAGCAGAATCAATGCTGGGTTCTGCTCCAGGCAGATGGATGGTAATGTAATGATGTTATTTCAAAACACTCAGTCCGGGGAGACAGAAAAATCAGCAACAACAGAGAAGCACTCCAAGGTTAAGAATTCCTATGATACCGCAGTATCATCAGAATTTTAAAATAATATGTATTTCTTGGGGCAAAAGAAAGGAAAAAGTCAGTGTGGGAAGTTCTGAGAAGTCAAACAAAAGTTCCTTTAGGGAAGCGATTTTTGGGCTGGTAAAACTCAAGAGCTGAATGGGGAAAGACAACAGCAGCAGCAATTAGCTATCATGTACTTAAAGAAAAAATACACAAACCATTCACTTGAGAATCCAAGCTTCTTTTGTAAAAACATCTAGACCATCCTCTCCATTCCAGACTTCTGAATTAAGTGGCAAAAATTCTGTTATTAACTCCTTCAGTATTAAACACCGACTGACCTTCCCTGCTGGAGCAGATTACTGGACTAGTTTGGAAAAGGAGAAAAAGAAAACTGATGTTTAAGTGCAAGGAATTAACCTGCATAAATATGGAAAGAAACAGAAGGGTGACTTCTACGTGTTCAAGTTAAGAATTATTAATAAAAGAGCAAAACTCCCAAACTTATGCTTTTGCAGTTCTGTTCCACTCTCCACCAAACATAAAAAGTCTGAATCATTTATGATCTGAATTATTTATAATACGGATATATTTTTGGCTTAAATGAATTTCAGCAGCAAAATCCCAAGCATTTTACCCAGGGTAGGCTGTGGGGTTTATTTTTTCTCTTGACATCACAAAAGGAAATAGAAAAAATCCCAACCTCCTGTCTTTCAGGCTGGATGCCTAGAAGGCATTCATTGATTGATTCTTTTCACAGTTAGGTATGAAAACTCGACCCTGCCACCCAATCTCTCACCCACCTAGCACAAGAGAGGAGTCAAAGATTAAAAAATAATAAATTAAAGAGGCTGCAGCTGGACCAAACAGGAATACTGCAGGAATGCCTGGCATACAGGTTAGTTCCCACCTTCCCCCACCCTTCCCCTGCAGGCCTCTGGGAAGAATTTTCCATGTACCATTTCCAAGAACCATCAGCAAGCTCTTCCCCTCCAGCGCTGAAAGTCTGTCCCTTATCTTGCACTTTTCCCCTCTGTGTTCTTGCTATCTTCGTTCTGATCACTGCTATCCCCTCTCCATTCACTCCCTCCCCACCACCAGACTTAGTCACACATAAGTGCAACTTTGTGGAGAATTCCAATTTTACCTTTCATTCTTTTTTTAGGACTGCCATTCTCCCATGACATACTTTAAAGCCATTAAAATCACCATTGTAACTTGTGAACTACACAACTTGAACACTTATCTGCAAGATGTACCAAAGATATTCTTATTTCTTCCTCTGAAGATTCTTCTAAAAAATAAAAAGTCTAAATTCAGTTTAATGTGTATTTATACAAGTAAATTTTCTTCCAGACACCTCAATGGCAGATTTCCTGTCAGCCCTACCCACTTGAAAATAACAGAAGATTATTCTCCTCTATTTTGAAAAAACTTGACGGACTAAAAAGCGGCCTAGAGGGGTTTACATAGCATTAACCACTTTTATTATTTATAGTATCATAAAAAGCAAATGGAAGAATTAGAGATACACAACTGTAATTCTCAAGCATTTTATTTTATAACCTAGTGTATAAAACTTCAACATACAAAAACAAAAAAGGAAAAACAAACAAAAAAAAAAGGAAAAAGAAAAAAAATGGAAGGAAAAAAAATCCCAACAAACTGGAAGTGAACTAAAGGAAGATTTCATAATATGCATTCCAAAAAGCTTTACCTAAGGGCTCAGAAGCAGTAAACATTCAGCCTATTAAAAATGGGATTTAGAACCAATCTTCACACTTGCAGTCTGCAGAGTTATGGATCCAAGGGCCCAGGTTTAGTTGCTGTAAGCAGCGGGTGTGAGGGCTGGTTTTGGTTGTTTTGTTTGGAATACCTACAGTTCACTTCCAAGCTCACCATCAACCCTGGTTAGTTGTCATCAGTGAATCGAATGTGTTTGCTCGTCTGTTGAGTCTTCTCAAGTCGCATCCTTTCAGCTTTAGCAATCAACTGCAAACAGGAAAAACGATGCAGAAAATTAGAGGAAAACTTGATTGTCAGGATTTTACCTTACAACCATGTATATGTTCCATCCCTCCTTCTTTCCAACATGGTGGAAGACAACAAAATCGCCATTTCAAAATCCAAAATACGGTCTCATATGGTAAAGTTAAAGAATTCCGTTCTTTTATTACATTCATTTTGTTACTGATGTAGGAAAAACAAGGTTAGACCACCAAAAAAAGTGCTTTATGAATATTGTGGAATTTTAAACAGGAAAAAACCCACATATCCCTAGCACGCCACAGAAACTCCACATGAACCCACTCAAGAAAAAACACAGAAGCACAGAAAGCCCACGCACAGAAACCACAAAAAACACACACAAAAAAATCCCATAGAAACCACACACATGAACAAATATAAACACAAACCCACTGAAAACACACACAAAATCCACAAGGCACAAAAAGCCACCAAACCCAGGCAAAAACATTGACACTGAAACAACAAACTCAGTAAGAACACGCACAGAAACCACAAAACCTCTAAAACCCACAGGGGAACATAAAGAAACCTCAAACTCCCCATAACACCACAAGAATGTACACAAAAATAAAGAGAAACCACAAAACCCACAAATCGTCACCACACCTAAGACACATAAAACCCCCCCCAGAATTCAACACCACGAACACACTGAAAGGCACATACAGAACCAGCAACTCCAAAAAAAACCTACCAACCTCCCTAAAAATAACAAAAAAACCCCAAAACCAGTAAGAAACACCAAAACTAACCCCCAAAAATATGCAACTAGCAAAAAACAAACAAAAAACCCCCAAAACCCACCAAAAAAACAACAAACAAATATACAAAACCACACAACAACAACAAAAAAAATTTTAAAAAATAGCAAAAATCTCCCAAGCCCCTAAAAACAATCCCAAGCCTCAATACATGAATACACTTAAAGGCACATATAAAACCCCCAAATCCCATAAAAACCAACAGGCACAGGCATGTACAAAACCCACAAAACCCATCACAATACACACAAAAACACACATACAGAAACCACAAACCAACATAAGAAACCACACAAAAATACACACAAAAACACCACCAAAAGACTCCCAAAAACCAAACCAATCACCCCCCTTAAAGAAAGACCTGAACAAAACCCACAGCAATTTCTCTACTGGGGACTACTCAAGCAGATTAGCTGTTGTTATGGGGAAGGGTCACTTGCTCAGCAGGCAGTCCAGTGTGCCAGAAATTAGAAATTAGTTTCACACAGAAATCAAATTATTTATTACTTCTGCATATGTGACTGCGTGCTGCACACAGCATGGAGGTGCACGTTGTGCTGCTGCACTCACTGTGGCAGGCAGGATTTCAGGCTTTCTCCACCAGTTTCCAACAACAAAACTGACATAAAGACGGTTAATTTTTATTATCTGCTGTCTAAAAAAAAATAGTTTTAAACAGTTCCACCCTAAGAGGAAGCACTCATTCAGCACATGGCATGGAGAATGACAAACAAGGGAAGGGAAGCTCTGAGACAGGAGCTCCCCGGTTCATATTGCTGAGTGTTTCTATTGCAGCACCTCAGAATCTGCAAGAGGCCTCAAGGATTCCCACTTCCAGCCCATCAGGGCAGGACCAGCACCTATGTGTAAGCACAAGCTACTCCTGAATCCGAACAGGGATCCAGCCATTCCGCAGACACCAGTGTCACAGAAGCAGGGAAAAGCGAGCTGCCCAGCCTTGCAAGGACACAGCCCCGAGCCCCAGGAGAGGGTGGGCTGTGCCCAGACATTCCCACCATTCTCCTGGTCCATATATTCTGCAAATTATTCCGCCCTTCACAAATACTCAATTCTCACTTCCTCGCCAAATGCCTTTCACTTCTACCACCCCTCCCACCCTCTTAAACTTCCTCCTTCCCCCTGTGAAGGGGGTCCAAGGGGCGGAGGAGGCTCAGCAGCACCTCCCCCCAGGAGACAAGGATCAAGTGGAAGGCTTGCAGGCACTCACGCCTTGGCTCCGGCAACCCGAGACTCCAGTGGGTCTGGAGTTGAAGGCTACAGACTGATGAATTGCTTCAGGTCTGAATAAAGTGGCACTGCCCTAAAAGGCAGGTCTTGCTGGGAGGTTTGCCATCGGTATCAGTAAATCACCGAGGTGGTTTTATCAGGCAGTTAAACAGACAAAAGGGAAGATGGATTGGGAAGGAGCAGCAAAGTGACAATGAACCAGGCCTGGGGGAAAGACACTGTCCAAAGGATGGCCAGGCCTTTTCTGAGGAACCTTGGGATGTCCCATCTCCTTTGGACATCTGGTTTATTATAGGAACTATGCCAGAGAAAGGAAAATCTCTGCCACTTGCTTGGTTTTGGGCACTGCACCAGCCATCCGCTGAAGTGATCCTTAACCCTTTATCCTGAGGAAAGCCAAGTAGGCCTTTATTTTTTAGAAACCATGAAAAGAGGAATCTCAAACTGCCTAAGCTCAAACGCTGTGTGCTGCCTGGGATAGGATGCAATGCATGCATTTCAATACTGATTGAAACAAAATAAAAGATTCCTTTAATTCCAAGCATAAAGCAGCTAAGACGCAAAAAGCTCCATTTGAGATTTCAAAACGTTATTATCAGTATAGACCTTGACAAGAAAGGTACACTAATGGCATATTTTACTGAAGATGTTTAATTATGAATTACTACATTACTTTTTTCTACGTTAGTGAACTTCAAAATAAATAATCTTGGAAGTACTAAGGAAAAAATTTAAAACAGGAAAATATTAATGAACTTTTAAATTTTTATTATCAGTCTATATTTCAGGAATACAGCCTGTCAAAAAGAAATTAAACAGGTAAGATTTACTGACTGCAGCGAGGCATTCTTGTCTTGATGTTTTGCTTAACAGCGTTAGCATTTAAATAGAATTCCCTGGGCTTTGAAGTTCACACCTCCCGGTGTGGCAAGGTGATGGGCAGGGGGAAGGAGCAGGAGTTTGCATCCTTGTGCTGCCATTGTTAGGCAGAACCAAGACAGTTTGTATTTGCAAACCTAGATGAGATACATCACTGCCCAATTTACACCAGTTTGGTCAACAAATACCAGTCTTCAAAAGATGAAGACTAGAAACTTGAGAGCAAGGGCAGCTGCAGTCAAAATTAAAGTCAAAGATCCTTGGCATCTTTCCTTAAAAAAAAGTAAAAGTACACTAAGAAAACAAACCTGGCAGCAATCAGAAAAATGCTCTAAAGATGCAGTTTTCAATTCCCTTTCTGCTTGTATCAAAGAATAATGGCTCAAGTCAATGCCATTTCGGGCTTTTAAGAAAATTATATTAGACCTTTGGGCAAATTCTTTACGCACATCTTTGTTTAAAAAAACTCAACTATTTTGTCTGCAGGATCTCTAAAAGAACATTCACACAAACAGGATAAGACATGCGAAATATTCCTTGTACAAGGATAAGGTTTGCACCTGTATGACTGATGTTCCTTTAGGTCAATAAAATACTTATTTTCCATTATATATGGGACAGTGTTTTTTTTCTTAGCATCCAGGAAACAAAGAGTCTCTGAAGTCACCAACAAATAATTAAGGTCAGATGATTCTGGAGTTTTGCAAGCCACAGCAAAAAAAAATTCAGGCTAAAGCCAACTCAGAAACCTTATCTGGAGAGTGTGTAAAGCAAACCTGGCAATAAAACGTCTGTGAAATACTCTCTGGCTCCTCTCTGTCAGGTCAGGGATCTGACTGGCTTAATCAAGGAACCCTTCATGCCTGGAAGGATCTGCTGGGGCTGGAGCAGAGGCTGCAGACTGCAAGTTCATTGCAGCACTCGTGCAATGCTGCAGGCCCGCAGGCACAGCGAGGAGAAGGCTGGAATTTCCCAGTTTGGGTCTGGAAGCTGTACAGCTATGGCTGCTTGCAGCAGCACTCAGATTTGGCTGGCTCAGAGCACAGGCACACTGGTGCACAGACTCCTGACCACACTGGGAACACACCAGCGTTCACCACAGCACAAAACTGCGCACGATTAAAATTGTGTTAATCATGAGGAAAATGATTCATTCTCAAGAAAATGATTTTCTGGATCATACTACAGATTTAAGAGTACAGCACTAGACTTGATTTCACTAGAGCACATCAAGACTACTTAACTTATTAATGAGCTCATCCAGGCAAGGTTTGAAAAGAAATCCAGCTTACAATTTAAGGTCAGGCCTTTAGTCATGGACTTAACTTTCTCCAATTGTAGCTGTAAAGACAAGCCTTGCACTTGTCAACTGGACCGGACAGCCACACTCCCTGCTTTGTGCCTGTAAAACCCCACTGCCAAGTCAGTAGAAAGTGATTTAACAGAATTAAATACACAGTCAGAGTATGAAAAAACGTAGAGTAATGCAGAAACAGTGTCATGTTTTCAACCATGGCTGTACAGGAAAAATGGCATTTGAAGGTTACCTTCTCAGTGCCCCGCTTCTTTTCTCGAGGCTGGTTCAGCTTAGCTTGTCTGTCCACTAAAATCTTCTGCCAGTAACGTTGTTCATGGTCACCTTGGGGAAAAATTGACATTGAGGAATGTCAATAAAAGTAGCCACAAGAAGTGGATGACATCTTTTCTAAGGTAAATACTCATTAAAATACCTGTTAGGGAAACCCAACAACTATCTCCCCAGTAGTCTTAAACTCCCTACCCACAGAAGTCATACAGAATTGATCTCTACATGTCACCAGCAACTGACTGCAGCGAGGAGCTGAAGTTTCACCACAGCAAGGAGGCCCCTTTGATTTACTGATTTACTCAACCTCTGACTCATTTTAAACAACTACCAAACAAGAGGAAAAAAAAGTAATTACTGTAAGAACAACTGAGACTATTTTGTTTCACCAAAACCATTGCTGGGGACTTCATGAGCTGTCAGGAATATTTGAACATGGGCAGCAATACAAAAGCAAATAATGCTGCAGCTTTTCTCAGCAGCTGCTTTGTGGGCAAGCAACAGTTTGCCACTGTCCCTTCTGGTTTGTGATGTAACTATCACAGTGAGAATTCATTTTGCATGGTCTCAGGGTTCATCTTCAGCTACAGTGAAGTTTCTGAACGATCTTGGAAAAGATTCCTGCAGAAGTTAACATCTGAACGTGATCGCAGATGCTTACCATCTTGCCAGATGCCAAGCTACAGATCCTGAAAGTCAAATCCTGAAGAGTAAAATACTACTGGGAAATCTTTAGTCCCTGCTGTAGGGAGCATTAAAGATTCTTTCCTTTTTATCTCTCACCTTCTGCCACCAAGAAAAAACAAAAATCCTTACTGTGAGTCCCTTGTGCGTTCCTGGAAAGCTTTTCCATTCTCATTTCAATGAGCCAGTTAGAAAAAAATAAATCTTAGGACTATGAATGGAATGCTCCTACAATGTAGTACTTACTCCTAATCTCCCCCTACACTCTTATGTAAGGATACAAAACCAGAGACAAACAAACACAGAGCACACAGCTCTGTAAAATACAAAATTTGATGCTTTTTCTGGATCTCTGAAACACAGAGCACACTGGAGACAAATCTATCTCCAAATGACATTAGCTGCTCTCAGTCAGTCTCAAACTTCAATTAACTTTGATATGATCATGAAGGTTAATGCTTCCATCAGAGCTTTTCCTGCAATCCTTGGTGTTTTGAGGAGTCTACATCCCTGCACCCACGAGACTGGGCCCTGCATGAGGATTTGTGCAGGAGCGGGGTAAAATATTTAAATACACAGATGAGGCAGTCTCATACTGTTAAACCTGGGGTTTTTTTTAACATTTAGAATTTTTGGTGTATCTCTCGAGCACCAAAGTTTTATGAATCCGCCAAGTATGAGAGACATCCCCTTTTTTTCAATCCCTCAATTCCATAAAGAGACTTCTCCACGCTTGGCAAACTAATCCACTCTAATACAAGATAGAAATTTAGAATGGCACAGTAATTTCAGAAAGAAATAACACACATTAAGATGAAGTTCAAAAGTAGAGCCCATAAAAACGTTTGTGTAAATACATTTTAAAAAAAAAAAGGCTTATTCTGGCCTAAATTATTCAACTTCCTGAAAAATAAAGATCAATTAGTGGGTAAGTGCTAAACCCACTTTAAGTGTTTCCATGCTGTTAGATCCTTGCAATGTCATTTCACACATATACTCAGTATTTTCAAGAAAGTCTTCCTTTAAAATTCTTTTGCATTATCAGAATGTTCTGTTCACAAACTGGAAATGTGAGTTAAGTTCTATAGTCCGTTGCCACTGAAAGTGAAGCAAATCCATCTAAAAAGAACAGTTTGTAATAGCAAGCAAAAAGTCATTATTTTGCTCTGAATGGTGGCATAAACCCCCTTTTAGTTTTACCAATTTCACAGTACTTGCAAAATGAGAAGACTCTCAGAAAAAAAACAAAACTAAACACACATTCCTTTTCCCCAAGATATCTAAATATATCCATAAATTCACACAGAACAATCCCTTTCACAGTACTTAAGGCTTCTCCTGTTACTTCCATGGAAAAAAAAAAAAAAAGTCTTACCAGTGAGAATTTCGAATTTCCAGTTGTTTTTGATCTGAATTTCTTTGTGTGATTTAGTAACAATCTGTGCATCCTCAGGAGTCTTAAAACGGACGTGACATTCGGTGTCTCCCTCCAGCATGTCAACATAAGCCACCTCAGCCAGCACTGCCAGAGCATCCTGTCAAAGTGTGAGACAACACACACCATAAATCAGCCTTCAAAAAGAGAATATAAAAAGAGTGACTTTTGACCATTCCATTTGGAGGTCATTAACATTTTTGAAAAGGTCATGAAGTAGGAGGCAGTAACTGAACTTTGTCATTTAATCGATCAATCTCTTGTCAAAGAGTTTTGAATTAACATCTTTTCCCAAGACGTTTATAACTGAATTCTGATTTATGAGCCTACAACATCTACCCATCAATCTCTCATCTTGCCCTCCATCAACAGTTTAAAGCAGTAATTCCTGGAAATGTAGTGTTTTTTTGCATAAGTATCATCTTACTAGTGGAGCATCACCCATTTATTTCAACACTGTATCTGATTTTTTTCAAAAGTAAAAATGGCGTATTGTAACATTGCTAGATCTCAGCCTAACAGAAAAATATCAGACCTGATTCTACACATTAAATGTACACAACCAAGCTCACTCATGGCAGACTGTTTGAGAAAAGAGTAGTAGTTAAACAAGTCTATCTTTATGAAGTGACCTCTGGCTGGAAATTTTCACTGACAGCTGAAGGAAGAAGAGCCACAAATGCTCTTGCAGATGAAGTACTGCACTTGTAATTCCTGCTGTTAGGGAAATGAAGTAGGACCACACATTCCTAGTCAATTTTGTTCACAGCAGGCAGCTCAAGTAAGATGCTTCTATTCAGCAATCACACACTGCTTTTAACCCTCCACTACCAAGGGCAGCCTTAAAACAAAACAAAAATTAAGTCACCACACTGTTAAGAATATTTGAGAGCCAACTTTCCAGCCTTATTCCCAAAGTCACGATTTAATGGAAAACTAAAACGAAGCAAATAGTTCCCTGGAGCTGGCAAGCTCTGAGAAGCACCTTAAGAGCAAAATAGGGGAGCAGTGGAGTGTAAAATTAAAACATCAAAATAATATTTGAACTACCCTGCAAAGACCTTTCCAAGCTGTGTGGCACTCATAATTGCTTCCATACAACAAGAAATGCAGATCAATTATGGAAGTTTGAGGGAAAAAAACCCCGGAAGCACTGCTTTGTGGTAGGTTTGCTGCAGCTGATTATCCACTAACACAGCAAAGCCAGCTTTGGTTGCACTTCTGCCTTCCACAAAGTTATACAACTACTATGGCCAGGGGGAAAAAAAAATAAAAAAATAAAAATTTTTTCTGTTATTTAAATAGTAAGCTTTCCTTTTGCCCACAATATATTAAGGGGTGACTCAAACTACACACAGTAAGGTGTATCCTGCAGTCAAAGGGGGCCTCAGAGGTTACAGGGACAACTTGTTCCACATTCTCTCAGTGTCTCCAGCACTCAGACAGCTGCCTTCAAACACACCGAGGCACATTAGGCTGATTAAGTTGAAACCCTACAATCAGTGAGAGACTCTCCCATTGCTCAGGTTTATGTCCACACCAAGCCTCCCACACTTCCAAGCAGCCACAGACTCAAAATGGCCTCCTCAGTTACAAACGACTGAGAAACAGTATCAGAACTCGAATTTTAAACCATTCCCTCGCCGTCCTGAGTTGTCTGGATATGGCACCAACGTGAGTTCAAGTTGTTCAAATTCTTTCCAGATGTTACTCATCCCAAAATGCAATTTGGGAAAGAAAATGTTCTACGTAACATTAAGGGAAAATTCAGGATCTGAAAAAAGCCTGTGTATTTCCTTTGGATAACTTTTAATGTTTCCATTTCAAAATCATGCAGCTTAAAACTGGTATTTTCCTTTCAAAGAAATATTCTACTCAGGGTGTGTAACTGTATCATGTCATCACACAAAACTGAAAGTATATTGAACACTTTTTAAATTGATAAAAATGAGCACTTGTATTTGGAAAAAAGTGACTGAATCAACAAGTTCCACTGCTGTCACTCTCCCTGAAATGGAGTTTTTGTCATGGTAAAATTCTTACTGAAAGAAAGAAAATTTTTTTCTCATGCAGAGAGCATTTTTCTGCCCCCAAATTACTGTTAATGATAAAAACACCATAAACTTAAAAAACCCCCCACATATATACTTTTATAGCTCTCTTGTCAGGATGACTGGCACGGTGACAGATACAGAACACTGCAGCACTCTCCAGCTCCTTCTTTCAAACTGAAAAGCAGTAGAGCGTTCCCTACTTCCCTCAATATTTTCATCATAAACTTGACATTGCTCAAAGCACACTAAAGGCTTGGTTTTACTTTGAAACATCCTCCTTAGCCTATTTTGCCATTGAAAAATCTGCCATTAACAGGTACTAAAGAAGAATCTGTACACAACTACTGGCCAAATAGATAGGGGGGGAAAAAATAAATAAATCAGCGAGACTGGGTGAAACGGTATTCCATATTCAAACATTTGGGGGGCAGGGTATGAGGAAAGGCTAACAGCTACCCTGAGGTTACAAAGGCATTACCTTGATCTGCTTCCTGCCCGGCAGGGGATCGGTGCTAATGATCTTCACAATTACTCCGCTGACAAACTGAGGCCCCATTGTGTTGGCCTTGGCGGGAGGGGCACAATCTTCACTGGTGGCTGGTCAAGTTAAAAACGGGAGGGGAAAACAGAAAAAAAGTTTTTACATTTATTCGGTTGAAAAAATTAAAAAATTACAAAAGGGCAGAAGTAACATAATGTAAACTAGCATCATATATTGTTACTGCAGATGAAGTTGGGATTTTTACAAGGATCAAGATTGTCCATTGTCCAGGTTCAAGTCAATTGTAGTTAAAAAAAAGGGCTTCAAGAAAGTCTTAGGGAAATTTTTACAGTCCAAAGGGTCTTCCTGTAAGGATATTTTATATTGTATTGATTACAGTGAATGCTAACCCCTTAGTTCTAGAATAATTAAAAACATGCAGAAGGCCATTGGAACATCAGTGCAGAAGTTAGTGAAGAAAAGCACAGAGCCTTCAGAGCAAAGAAAAAGAACAATTCTATACTTTAAAAAAAAAAAAAAAAGTAGAAATTTACCTTTGAGGACATAATTGCAAAGCTCCTCTTATCCATAGAGCTGATAAAGCTCAATTTAAAGCTGTTTTCTTAAATACCTCTGGCACAGTTAAACCCAAGCAGGCCAGGCCCAAGCTGTAGCACCAAAAAAGCTGACTGTTGATTTACCTCTCTGAGGCTTTATAATTACAATTACCTAAATATATCTGCAAGCCTAGGAAGTGCTACTGAAATATGCTGAAATGACTTGTGTAGTCTTTTGTTAATGTAACTCCGTAGTCCCAAATCTATTTAAATACAGGGAGAGGGTTGCTTTTACTATCTGACATTTTGAGAAAACACCAGTATTTTACAAAATAAACCCTTGTGGCAGTGTTTCTGCAAGATCAGGCTCTTGCACCACTCCTGCTTGCATACTAGAAACATGAATTACAACAAGACAAAACACCAGATTACTTTTGTCATTTTCAGATTTCTGCACAGCAGATTCCGTTTCCATCTCTCCCACGGGCTCGGGTTTGATTTGAGACATCGTTTTCTTTAAGGAGGCCATACTGGCTTTCTGCAGGGCCAAATATTCTTGCTTCAAGTCCATCCATTCAGTCCTAAAAGCAGCAACACAGGCACAGGACATCAGTTGGAAACAAGAAACTGATGTTGAGAAACTCAATGATAATTTAACAGGTTACAAGCATTTTTAGCTGGACTTGGTGAACAGTGCAGACCATTCTGCCATTGGTGATCTCCCTGCAATTCCCTCAAATTAAATTTTGTCCCTAACTTAATTATTTCCCATGACTTTGCTTCAGATTTTAATAATCCAAGGGAGTTCCAACAACATCAACCTATCATTCCAACAGTGACTTGCAAATTTGCTTTAAATATTCAGACAGCATAGAGAACAGTTCGTAAACTGTTTTCCACTGGAACTACAGAGCACCGGCACTAAATTCAGAGTTAATTCAGAGACAGTGAACTCTCAATTCACTGAATTAGTTCAGTGAACCTGCTCCTGTGTCACTATATTAAGAATCAGTAATTCATTTTCTAGAAAAAAATAACTGACTGAAAATCAACAACTGGTTAAACTCACCAAAAACCTACCGAGATAAGGACATTCCTCACTATTCAAATGCACTTTGGTTAAAAAATACCCCCCCATGGAAGCAATTTATATATTTACATCCATTTAACATGGAGATGTTTCTGCAAACAGCGAGAGCTTTGCTCCACAGCAACACAATGCCCGCAGTGGCACTGTGAGAACGACTCATTGTTACCCTAATCTGTGCTATCAAACAAGCTGATAGAGGATTTTTAAAGAGGAGGATATCTTGTGGTAATGGTTTTAGCTGTTAACAGTGACAACTGTATACTTCAAAAACGCATCCAGACTCACCCAGGATCATACATTCTCAACAGAGCAAAGGCATTAAAATAACAAAAGACCCACGTAATGATTCTTGGAGATAAAAAGGCAACACCATCCCATAGCAAGGTTTGGTATAAATACAAGCTGGAGAAACCTGGTTACTTGCCTCAAAGGGAGAGGAGACCATGGGGAATGAGACAGGCAAGTATTTGCAATGCTTATATGCTCTTTAAATTTCTTTTTACCCCTTTGCTACAGTTGAATAACGTTGAACTAAAACTGTGTTTGTTGCAGTTTGCTCAGAATGCTGGTGGCAGGGGACAAGCGCCGTCGATAATCACCTTTTTTTTTTTGCGTGGACCCCTTTTACTTTAACATGGAGGTGCTTTCTGTGATATCGAAAAAGTAAGTGCTTCCATGTTTTAGTAGAGGTGAATCCTGATCGCAATCCTGAAACATCACCCGGGATTTTACTTTTTTTTTGGCCTGGACATTTTTAGAACCGGGAAAAAGAAGTTTTGGTGTGAGCAGATCTTCTCCAAGAGCTAAAACGCAAGTGGTTTAAGTTCATTTGAAACGGTTTTCAATTTTAAAGGACTCCCTTTGCTTTAACATGGAGGTACCTGCTGCCTAAAAAAGTAAGTGCTTCCATGTTTCAGTGGCGGTGGATCCTAATCTTCGAAGGCTTCTTACAAGAACTGAATATGTATATTTTCTCTTGCTGCATTTTTAAAATGTCTATGTAGGTTCTCCACCAAAGGACCCCCACAACTTAAATGTGGATGTGCTTGCTTTGCTCCACAATAGTAAGTGCTTCCATGTTTTAGTGGTGGTGAATCCTTTTCACCTCAACACTTCCCTCTGGAAATCTACCAAAATATGAAAAAAAAAAAAAGTTTCTACATAAACTACAATTTTGCAGCACAAGACGGCGAGGACCCCCTCTACTTTAACATGGAGGTACTTGCTGGATGCCTAAAAAGTAAGTGCTTCCATGTTTTAGTTGTGGTGACTCCTAAAAGCCCAACACTTTTGGATTGTTAGGCTGGCAGAACTCTACACATCAAGCAATGAAGACTTACACTCTGGTATTTGAATCTTTTTGCTACAGGCTAATACTGTTGCTAATATGCAACTCTGTTGTATAAACATTGGAATTGCACTTTAGCAATGGTGATGGACTGTCAGACACACCTAGATTTAAAGAATAAAAAATGCCAAAGGTTTGAAATACAGTGAATGAATTTTTTAAGCAATGAAATGTCAATAAAGTATACAAAATACATGACTCATCTTTCTTGCATCTGACAGAAAACTGCATACTGCAGGAAAACCCAAGCATTCAAACATTTTAAAAACATTAAACGTGGTACCACAAAGAAACACTATTCACAAGATCTCTCAGGTAAAATTAAATTGTATTAAACTGTGCAAAACCAGAGCTGTACTGCCAAGAGACCTGACACAGACCAAGATTAATAAACTCATAGCTTTTTACATACACTTCAACATAATTACTGAAGGTGTGACATGGAAAAAAACTTTGTTAGTTTTGCATTGGTCCCACCCAGCAGCTTACCCTTTACAAAACCAGCTAACCACTTCCCAGTACTGTTGAAAAAAATTATCACGAGAAATGGTTAAATTCTATCACCTACTTGGAGAGTACTCTGAGTGGAATCACTTCTTCACCCATTTTGTGTCGTTCTTTGTGTTTTTTCTTGTGTTTCCTTTTAGATTTCGAAAGGGATGTATCTTTTTTGTCTTTATCTTCTTCTGTAGAAACTTCTACATTAAACAGTCCAAATAAAAACATGTTTAATTTGAATACATTATTTCAATAAAATCACATTCAATATATATTGGTTCTTTGTATTAATTACTTCTAGTCCATCTCATCAACTACCCAAGTTTGCTCTCCTTATCACACTATATTTGATTTCAATGCAGCTTTTCTTATCTCATGGAACAAACTGGGACCTTAGCTTTTCCCTTTTGTATTTTAATTTATTTATCTAGATTCCTGTGCTGTCTCCGTTTTCCCCAGGCTGTCTGTTTAACCCATACTTCACTCAGGTTTTATTGAAATGAACTTCTTTGAACTATTTTTACTTCTGATTAGATTTACTGCTTTGGTGTTGCAACTTCTTCCTTATTCTCCGTGTAGCTCCTCTCTTTCAAATGACTCCTTACCAGGTTTAAATTTAACCACAGGGAACACTCATGCCCAAGCTGATCTAATGCCTCCACTATATCCAGCCTATAACTTCTCATCCATAAGGGATATCTTCTGCCATTCAATTTCATTCATGCATAGAAACCATGACAATAAAAAGAGACAAGAATTTTTACCATTGGAATCTTTTGGAGCTTCTGTTGTTTCTTCTTTCACTGTTTCAACTTCATTTTTCTCAGCAGTTTTCTTGACTTTTGGAGCTGATGCCTCACCATCTCCTGAGCTGGCTCGTTTTCTCTTTCCTGGCCTGCTTTCCCAGGTTACCTCTGAGCTTTCTGTTCTGTCCCATTTCCTTTTCTCCCTTTTTGAGGGCTGCCTGGGAGTCTCCATTCCCTCCATCTCGGAACACTCTGATGGAGTCCTGTGTCTTTTGGACTTTGGTACTGGCTCTGTTGTAGTGCTTGTGCTTGATTCCTTTGGCTCTGCAGCTGCCTGTGCATTGCTCTCTTTCTTGATTTTGGATTTCTTTTTTTTCTTCTTTTTCTTCTCTTCTGGATTAAAAACACAGTATTTAAAACTGCCCATGATTAAACACTAGATTAGCTTAGTTTAAACAACCATGATAGGTGCTATCATGATAAAGCTGGGTTGTTAAATGAGATACCCGTCTCTGGCATTTCTATGGGAGAGATACAACACTGACACAGCTTCTCCAGGGTGTTTCAAGGAGAGAAAAAAAGTGGGGGGAAAGCAGGGTTTGAAAACCGTGGATTTGATTTCAGTCTTTTGTCTTCACTAACAGGAATTGGTAAAACAAAGAACTGGTCAAAATTGTCAGGAATATTAACATGATTTATCACTAAGCTTCCAGAGGAGATGGGAAAATGTCTGAAGTCTAGGAAGTTGTATTACATCACCAGAAATGAGGGAAAATGTTTTAGTGATGATGTTGCAACATAATCCTGTGATACTGGTTTGCACATTACACTAGATTTAAATACTTAAGCCTATGCTGGCCAAACAGCAACATGCATCATTTTTATAAAAAGTTTTTAGGAAACATAAAATTAAACTGCAGTAACCCAGCAGTTGAAAATTCTTCAGAAGCTGAGGCCAAGCGCCGTCGATAATCACTTTTCTTCACTTTCTTGATCCAAATAACTTAGTAACACTTACCTACTACAGTGTTGTTACTTGAATTCAGTGTAGGAACTGGTTTATTCTTTACTGTTTTGGGGAAAATGCCAGGTTTCCGTGGTGCTTCTTCTGGCGGATTATTCAAAAACTTAAGGAAAATGAAAACCACATACCATCAATAAAAATCATACTTTCTGCATTTCAGTTGAGACTAGCAGTCCTAATCATATTTCAATACATAAGTATTCAAATCATATATAAGTACAGAAAATTAGATATGACCATGCCTGTTTGATGTAATTTAATGACCTTTGTACTTTTACACAGACATCTCTTTCTGTAAAAGATGCAAAGAGTGACCAACCAAAAAAAAAAAAGCCATTAAATTTCTACTAAGTCTTCAGGCTATTAATAGAATTAAATCTTTAAAGAATTGCAGAACTGATTGTAGGCCCGGGAGTAGGAAAGAGGAACATAACCCCTGTTAGGTGAAGCTTTTAAATGATGGTATTTTGGGAATTTCTCTAAGATTCAGTAGGTGACCTAGTAAAGAGCACACCATTCACATCACACCGTGACACCAGGAACAATGTCAGCAGGAGGGGCACCAGCACTCACCTCAATGGCTTTCTCTGCTTGTTCTTTAGTTTCAAATTCAACAAAAGCAAAGCCCTTTGGATCACCAGTACTTTTATACCGAGGGATACTGACGTAAACTACATTGCCACACTTCCCAAACACCCGCTCAATCCAACTGTGATTGACATTTTTGGGAAGCAGCTCCTAAAGGAGAACAAAAAGATTGAAGTTTGATGTCAAAACGCTGAGAGTCATAGTATCCAGGTAGTAAAAAGCGACCTGAGAACAGATCTCTAATCATTCATATACCTGTAACAAATACATCATACACTTAATTTAGACGCTTGCTTCCTGTGACAGACACCAAGACCTGCAGCTGTATCTTTGCAAGACAAAGTATCTTGGTACATTTAAAGCCTTGGAGCAAATACAAGACTGACTGCTCCCAAACTACCCTCTGCAAAGCACAAGGAATTGTTTTATTATTGGTGGCAATGCACGTATCACAAAGAATTCCTATAGGCCAGTAAAGAGGCACTACCGAGAAAATTTTTACCAGTGGCCAATATTTTCAAGTTTAGTAGTTAGCACTGAGAGCTTACTTCATCAGATGAGCAGAAACTTTTAGGCAGGTTCTTGGATGACAAAACTGTCTGATTTTTACTTCTATAAAGTCCTTAATATAGCAACACATTTTAGCAGCTTGCAGACATCGTGTCTGAGTTCAACATTTCCATTCCCCAATCAAAGACAAATCGTGTCACACCAATTTCTAATGATACCAACCAAACACTTTAAAATCCCACTCTCAAATTCATGCCTAAACAACAACAGTGTTGGCACTACATTTTTTTCCCCACAAGTTACTGCACTAAAAGGTTTTCCTTGTAGGGGAACACTTATCACATTCATCTTTTCTTTCTACATGAATTTTGCCAGCCTCAGAAAAACATTTTGTTATGGTTTGGCATTAAGCTGAAAAGCCAGTTACTTCAAGTTTTAAAAATATTATGGGATTAGTGCAAAAAAATAGTATAATAGTGAAGTCTATGTTAAAGCATATTAAAAAAGTCAGACTATTCCAGATAAATTTAATTTATCAACACTTGGAATACTTCTACTGTTCCCACTGCCATATACCAGCTATTTACAAAACACTCTGCCACACACTTTAAGGTCTGTATAGGCAGTGTAGTTCATGACAGAATATCTTATCCAGAAATTATACAGACAAAGTATTTCAGAGTTCTAAGCAGTCCCTGTAATCATGTTAGGAAAACATTATGTCTGGCACATTGCATTTAAAAATACAAAACTCAGCCACCTTTTCCAGGCTTTTGTTAAGGAAGGAATCATCAGAGCAATTCGGTTTCTCCTCATCTGGATGGGCTGGCATTTGCGGCATGATTATTGCGTATTTTTATCACAGAAAACTCAGTGCTGTCTGGAAAATACGAATGCAGCTGCTAACAGCTACAGGTACATAGCAAAAATTACACTGGTCATAAAACCTTTCTTTAGACACAAAACAAATTCCACACTGGCTTCAAATTCAGTTAAAAAAAAAATAAAACTGTACAGGGTTTAAATAAGCAACAGCTCAACAATCAGATTTCTTTCCAAGTTACCACTTAAGTGGCTCCATAACATAATAGCTTTTTTTATTCTGACACAGCTGAAATATTATGGTGAGATGCAGAATTATCCCATCAGCACAAGCTATTTTCATTTAAATTAAGGGGTCATTCCAGTATCAAGGTAACCAAAGGACAGGGTGCTACTGGAGTTGTTAAAATTTTTCAGGTATATTCTGCCTTTACAAGAATGGTGTTTGTGTGTACAAAACCAGAGGCACACACAGTAACAGATCTTATAAACAGATAATGCTGCTTAAAGTACCTTGATAAAACTCGGGAACACAGCTAGATCCTGTTGGATGAAACTAATTAAGTTGTTATAAGAAAGCTTTAACTACATTAATGTAATTAGTAAATATTTCTTAGTACCACTGGCGCTCCTTGACTGGCATTAAAAAAGCCCAGTGAACAGAGCAGTGGCTCAATGAAATTGCATCTTTTCAGCCTGGGAAGCAGCACTTGGCTCAGCATTTAAAAGGCTTTAAGCTGGCACAAGAAATCCATGCACCAGACTAAGCCCTTTCTTGCCCCACTCACTCTCAGCTCTTGCTCACCTGCCTTTGCTTCATTAATTTCTTTTACCTTCGCTGCACAAACAGCAGCAGCCAACAAAATTCCTGATGAACAAATAGCTTCCATAGTTAGGAACAAAGAGGCAGGGGCACACCAAGTCCAGCCTTACCACATAGACAGTCCGGCTGTCCACGTCCTTTGGGCGCTCGCCCAGAGGCTGGCGTCTCCTGATCCTGGTTCCTTCCAAGTCCAACTAAAAGGAAGGAGAAATAAGCGTTTCCCATGAGATTATTGCCTGCTTCAGCACCTCTACCATGACTTTTGCAGCAGCAGCAAACGCAGAAGGGTGAGATGCTCAATACCTCTACAACAGATGAACTTTTCACTGCCCGAGCGATCAGCTTCCCATCAGTAGTCAATTTTTTCATTTTGTTGAAAGAAACCAGAAGTGATATATCAACATCTAGGGGAAAAAAAAGAAGTGTAAATTATGAAATCAGGGTGATGTGGTCTACTCCACTAGTTTACAATCTGAAAGTTCTAAGTGCAGTATTTAACCAAGGATTCACAGAAATTTTTTACCATTAAAACTGAAGTTTCAAGTACATCTATATTTCATTTTCTTTTGTGATAACCTTTATCAAAGGAATTTTGTTCTTTTACTTCCCCACTGATACCTGTTGTCTCTGAAAAGAAAGGAAGAACCCCCCTTTCAGATGTAGTTTTACAGCACAAAACCAATTTGCATTGAAAACATGCCTCTCCTTCAAGGACTCAATTGAGTGCTTAACCCAGTGCTGCCAACACGTGACCAACCTGCTTGCACCTCAGCTGCAACCGGTCATGCTGCTAAAACCTTGACAGAAAATTGTGTAGCACTACTCTTAATAAACATTTAGACATTTCTAGTATCTCTAGAAAATGTAGGGTAGATTTTACTTATTTATTACTTTATTAACAATTTAAGGGGGTCCTTAGAAAGGCCAAACAACCACCACTAAAACTTGTCTGAAGAGACTCACGGTAACCCTACATGCAAATACACAATTTCTAATCAAACTTGTGGGGAAAAAATGAACAAAACACCTATGCCTAACACCAAATTAGAGTGACATTTAAATTTCTGCATGTATCTTCCCTGCAAAACAAATACAGCACCTCTGAGGGCAAAGTGACCCTTGTTTGTTTGCTTGTTCTTGAAATTACACAAAGACAGACAATCAGGTCTACCAAAAAGTGACTTCTACTCTGGCAGATGTCTTTAACTTAGGGCTGATATGACAGGAAAAGAGAAAGAGTAAATAAAGTTTTTAAAATCTAGTACTAGTTCTTTCTCCTGAGCTGCTGCTGCTGATTTCCAGCATGGAACTACTCCTTTCCCAGGAGAAGACATACACGTCAGAATAACCTGTCACTGTAACCAGCAATACAGGGAAGAACCAAGTGAAACAAAACCGTTGGCTGAAATACAGCCAATAGAAACTTACAGCCATCTCTGGACTTCTCTATTTGTTCTCGAAGAAATCTGTCTTTGTGGAGGTTCACATCACCAAACCAGAAATCCACTTGCTTGGCTATATCTGCCAACACTTGTTTAACTCTTGACCTCTTCTTCTTCTCTCTTTCCTTTTTCTGCTCAGTGCTTTCTTCTTCCATGGCTTTGTCTCTTGCTGTTTCAGTCTCCATTCCTGTCATTCTGTCAAATGAGAAGCAAACACCATCTTAAAAGAAAGCTCAAGTCTTATTTCAAGGAGTAAACCCTCCTGTTCTTCTGCCCTGTTAGCAGAGAAGAAAGTCACTTGCTAAAAGGAGTCTACAACAACTAAAGCTGAAAAGCAGATAATTTTCCTCCTCACAAACACATTTTTCTAAGAAGTGCAAAAAGATAAATAATTTTTTCTCCACTCCCCTGTAACTCCCAGTACAAACCATCAGAAAGATCACACACACAACCCATGGGCACTACACGCTTCAGAAACCAACCTTGCATTAACCTTGCTCATGGCAGATCTGGTAATAGTAAGTTTTAAAAAATTGGCTTTATTATGGCAAAAATGCAAATTGCTCATTCCATCAGCTGCCAAGGCCCTGCCCAAGAGCAGTAATTCAATAGTGTCTCTGATTTTAAAGGCAAACCAAGGTCTGTCAGAACTCCAGAATCAGGCCCCTTGAAAAATAAACACTAACTAGAAGCAAATGACAATATACAGATTTATCCTGAAAAATATAAAATCTTATTAGTGCATCAATTCATCTCTTTTGTTCACATTTCAATTCACTGTAGCTGAAAACTGCCAGTCACCATTTCAGTACCTCATTTCACACAAAAACAAAGCAACGCTGCCAGAGGCAGACAGCCTTTGGAAAATTAAATTAACACAAAAATTAAAGCAATTAATGTCACAATCACCATATGAAAGACTTCTCAGCTCTCTGCCAAGACAGCAGAGAGGGAAACATGAGCACAGCCATCAGAGGGGAAGCCCACCTCGACACCAGGATGGCGAGATGGAAATGTTCCCCAAATTATTGTGCAAATCAGGCTTCCTCAGCCGGAGATCAGTTTCTCCCCTGCGCTGTGAGCTGAGGACTCAAGATAGTGAAAGGTCAGCAATTACCTTGGGAAGATAAGCCAGGTAAAACTGCTCAGCAAGTTCGAGCTCCACTCGAGCCCTCCAGCAAGTTTTTTTATATTAGTAACCAGCAAATAATACACTGCTTAGCTGAGGGCTGCACTGAGGTGCATCATCAACGTGAAACGTCATTATGGGATATTTTTATGGCTGAACAGCACCAAATGACCACATCAACGTACCAGGGTGGCTCATGGACAGCACAGCTCTGTTCTCAGAGGCTTTTTGAGTCACTCAGCTCTGGGACTTCCTTCCCAGAAGAGAGGTTCTCATTCAAGCAAAAAGAAAATCAGCTGCCAGCTGCATTCTGGGCTTCCCCCTCACTTTGTGCTTTAGAAATGAAAACTTTGAGAAAATTACTTTGTACTTCAAGCTCCTCCATGGTCAGAGCAAATATCAACTATTAATATGTACACAGAGATCCAAGTGTTTAACGTAGCAACTCCATATGCCAAGGCATAAAGCAGTGTGCAGTTTTCACATGCCAGCTCTCACACTGCCGGCACCAGTCTCATACCCAATTAAAATCAGAGCAAAGCAAAAGCAGGGTCAACACTTCATGGTGATAAAGTAAAAGATCTCCTCAAAAGGAATAAAATCGCAGTGCCTCTGTGTGCAAGAGTGAAACCAGAAAAAGGAGGGACAATTAAACAGGGAAAAGGAACTTTAGGAAAGTGAAGATAATGTAAATCAAAATAACACAGCTCCACACCCATCTATAGAAACTTATCCAGGCTCGATAAAAATTAAAGATGGCAGTGCTAACCCATATCCAGCCTCAATTTATATTATTATCAACGTCTAGAAAACATAGTAAAATTCAACTGTAATACAAGGTATGGAAGAAACAGGGTGCAGATATAAAAATATACTTTATTCTTTCAAGCACCGATGCAAATGTTTGTTTGCTTTGGGCATTTTAAAAAGTAAAATGGGGCAGTAGGGGATGAGGGAGAAAATGGAAGAACTCAAAATACTTTACATACTATGAAAATGTTTTTGTAGAGTCAGTGGCAGCCTTAGGCATGGACTGCAGAATAAATGCAAGTATTCAGCAAACCTGAAACTACTTAAAAAAATACATCCTGTAACAGTTTTACACCAATACAGACACAGGCAGAGCTGCAAGTGAAGTTCCTGCCCTGCCCTGCAACTTCTCTCTATGCAAAGTGAGGTAAGAAAGGACAGGAGTTGACACATGGAGGCCAGCAAAAATTTCTTAACCTAAAAACCAGAGAACCTTCTGCTTTTGCCCTCCCGTTTTAAGCAATGAAACCAATACCTTATTTTAAATACAGTTTTAAGGCATTTAATGTATTTCATGACACTACTGTGCCCACAAACAGAAAAAGCTTTGCTTCCCCTTGACAGTGATGAGTGTTAAGGCTGTTCCCACATATAGGGAGATCCCTATGTGTCAGCTGTGCCCCGGTTACCCTTGCCTCTGTCATCTCAGGAGGTGCAAAGTGGATTTATTTGTGTTCCAAGACTGGACATGGGACTCAGTGCCATGGTCTGGTTGACAGGGTGGTGATCGGTCAAAGGTTGGACTCGATCTCACAGGTCTTTTCCAAGATAAGCGATTCTGTGGTTATAATTAAAATATATGCCAGCCCCAGACTACGATTATGTGGATTCACCTGTATGACACCAAAAGGGCAGCCCAGCTCCTTCACCGAAAAGCGTCTCACCCTATGTAATACAGCTGAATTTTGCGAGCTGAGAACTAATTTCTGGCTCTTCCCTGTTGGGCAAAACCGGGTGATTGAACTGAACAAGCGTCAGAGCCGCTGAAGGGAGGCAGCAGGAATAAGTACTTGGAAGCAGAGTGGAAATGGCTACAAAAGCCAAGCGTTCTGCTGCCCTGGTAGCTGCTGCACTAGACCAAAAACACTGAAAAACTGCAGGAGAACCTCACCTTCTTTACCCTTCAAACAAGGGACACACACACAACGTGAAATACATTTTTCTATCCCTGACTTATCCCGAGAAGCCTGAGCACCATACATTTACCACTGCACAGGTACTGACCACTGCAGGTGCTGCTACTGCTGGGGCGATTCACAGATCTCACAGTCAGAACACTTAAAAAAACAAGCACAGACTAGCCCAAAGTCTGCAGTCCCTCACATTCCCCCTCAGGACGAGTCCCTCAGCCCCAACACGAGGCGTCAAGGCACGGGCCACGCACCGGAGTCACCCGCGCATCACCTGAGGGCAAGGCCACCTCAGCGCCGCGGGGCGGTGACGAGCCCTCCGCAAGGCTCCACACGCGCCCGGAGCAGGGGGCAGCGGCAGAGGAGGATGCCCGGGGGCGGCCACAGGACGGGTGAGGGCTACAACGAGCAATGCGATGCCGGCGGGGAGCGATGACCTGAGGGGACCGGCGCGACCCCCCCGGCCCCGGCCGTGAGGGGAGAGC
>VZTX01030048.1:526387-597856 GCA_013400915.1 Pardalotus punctatus | reverse complement strand
TTTTTTTCCCCTGTTTGTTTGTTGCTTAATTTTTTATTTTCTTTAGGGGAATTGTTGAGCAGAATGTGGTAGAAGACATGCCAGAAGCTCAAAATGAGAAGCCAGGAGTTCAAGCAGAAGCTGAACTTCCAGGACAGAGAGAAGTGGTAAGGTATAGGAAAGATAGCCAGTTCTTACCAAGTTCTTCCATGAAGGAGTTCTCCAACTTAATGACTTAATCTTGTGAAACTTAATTTTGGTATTTTGTCTAAGAATTAGTCGCTTTATGTATCCTCAGCAGCTCTAGAAGGAATATCAACTGTGCAAACCTGTGTTTTGAAGGTAACATCAGAGACACCCAAATTAATGCCTTAGTATTTAGTATCTTTTTTGATTAGCAGTTGCATATAAGGACAAACATAAGGGTGTGGACTCTCAAAAAGTGGCTCCTGTATAGTATGAGCTGTGCTCAGTGTTGGTAGCTTAATTTCTATGCCTGTGAACTCTTGTTTCATTATGTTGGCTGCCCAGTTAGTTTGACAAACTAATTTGATCATTAAAATGATTTTCGTTGCACTTTTAAATAATTATTTTAACAGTAAAGAGGATTGTGCTTTTCTCTTCAGGAGAAGCAAATGAGCGCATCTAAAATGTCTTCAGCTAGTGTTGCCCCCTCTCAAGATAATTTGGTTTCCACTGACAGTGGAACAAAGTCAATATCTGCAGAAGAAATTAAACCAACTTCCCCCAGAACTGAAGTAACAGCAGATGAGACAGCTGATGCTGAACCTGAAGAGTTCTTCAGACCATCATCAGAAGGTAAGGGCATTTCTCTTCAATAGACTGAAGATGTATTGTTATAACATGTGTGCATATATTTTTCTATTTAAGTTTTGTCATAGATTCTAGTTTTTTTCTCTCATTTTGCCCTTCTGAAAGGATCCCAGAACCCATCGTGTCAAGCAGTGCTGGGAAATGTACCTAAGCCTATTTCTAACTTCTCTGGTTTAAGCTAAGTTCAAAAAGCTGGCTGTACGAATTCAGCTGCCTAGGAGGATGCGATTTAGGCTGGTGCAGAAACTATCATATTAGAGTTTCAGTGGCAGTTTCTGTGCTGAAAAATTGCTCCCTTAAAATAATTTCTGCTATTAGAAACTTTGTGAATTGAGAGCACTAGAGCTATAGAGCTGTGTGTATTTGTGAGTCTTGTAGATTACTGCAGGCCTTAGCACTACTGGTTTCATATTGCAGTGTGAATGATCTTTCTGACAAGCATGCTTATCTTGAGAGCTTCCTACGTATCTGTGCCTTGACTACTTGGAAGGGTTATTCCTGGTAGGAGCATTGAGTGGAAGGATGAGCAAATGGTTTGACTGCAGTGTAGTCTGTCACTTACCTTCACACTTGAGTAGAATCACTATATTGGGAAATGGCTATAATTTCATCAGATAAATCTGAGCTGTATGCTAATTTTAATGGTGAGATTGACAATCTTACTCTTTTATGGGGCATTGTGTATAATAATAGAATATCTGAGTGTGCTTGTCACTTTAACCATAGAACAACAGAAGTTCTTCAACTGTGTGTTAAATCCTACATATTCATAAATATTTGGGAACAAATGGAAGCTGTAAGTTTGCTTAACTTAGAAATCTTTGCCTTTTCTCAGGTCTAGATAAAAAGCAGTATTTTAAACAAATGAAGAACCTAGAAGTCATGAGAATGAGAGCAGGGATTTATTTGCTTTATGCATATCTGTTTGTTTCTGTCTATGGTAGGACAATATGACAATATTACATCTTCACTGTATTGTTTCTTCCTTTTCCAGTTTTAGGAATGGGCATAGACTATCTGGAACAGTTTGGGTCTTCATCAGTAAGTATGACATTAAATATTTTGTTTGCCTTCCTGGCAGTGTGGAGAGGAAAGGAAAGATGAAACTGTCAAGCCTTAAATGTTTTCATTAATTAACTTGACTTTGAATTGTCCACAGAAATTATCACCTATTCCAAAGGAATGTGGTGACAAGGTTGGATAGGAGGTCATGGTGCAAGGAAATGTAGTTAAAAGCAATTCAACTAAAAATCAAAGCTCTCTGGCTGTCAGTTTGCAAAGGTGCTATTTTTCTATAATAGCGGTGAAATGGAGGTGAATGACATTTCACTTCTGGCCAAAACTGCCAGAATGTGATGCTTTGAAAGTGTGGGATTATTATTTCAGTTTTTTTTCTAAGCTCTTTGGCTTTATGGTCAGTTTCAGGGAAAATGTCTCTAAGATGGGCTTGTCATGTTTTAGTCAGTTCGGCTTAGTTATTCTTTCTCCTGCTTGGGACCAGAATAAGAGTATCTCTGAACAGTGAATATACTGAATTGAAATTGTTTTTGGTCCTGCTGTGTTTGTTCTTATTATTGTATGAGCAAAGACAGAATAGCATACACTGCTTTTTCAGCTTGCAACACTATCCTTCCCTCTCAGTGTCTTCTGCTGGTTTGGAATAGTTCATGAATGTTTGCCCTTTTGATTCTGTCTGTGGCAGATTGAGTTCTCTTGATATTACATAAGGACTTAAGCATGTGGGCACTGAGTTCTCTTATGTAATGTTCCTCCTGAGAACAATGCTCTGGCCAGTGAAGAATAGGCTCACCCACTCTTCAGAGGATTATTTATGTGTGTGGGTGGGATGTGTGTGTTGTGCTCTGAAGCAGCAGATCTGTCAGTTTATGCCTCTTTCCCTTCAGTTCAAAGAATCAGCTTTGAGAAAACAGTCACTGTATTTGAAGTTTGACCCTCTGTTGAGAGACAGTCCAAGAAAACCAGTTTGTGGTACTTTTGAATCAAGTGAGAGTACCGTGACAGCTCCACCTCAGCCTGGGTAGGTATTGACTTAGTACATAAAATCAGAGGCATTTAGCTTGGAAAAGACCTTTCAGAGCATCAAGTCCAACATTTAAACCAGCATTGGGTAGTCCACGACTGAACCATGTCCCCAGGTGCCCCATCTACACATCTTTTAAATACCTCCAGGTTTGGTGACTCCACCACTTCTCTGGGCAGCCTGTTCTAATGCTTGACTACCCTTTTGGTGAAGAAATTTCCTCTAATATCCAATTTAACCTCCCATGGTGCAATTTGAGGCTGTTTCATCCAGTCTTCTTCCTTGGGAGAAGAGACCAGCCCTCACTTCACTACAAACTCCTGTCAGTTGTCAACAGTGATAAGGTGGCTTTCCTGAGCCACCTCCTCTCCAGGCTGAGCTCCCTCAGCTCTTCCTCATCAGACTTCTGCTCCAGGCCCTTCACCAGCTCTGTTGTCCTTTTCTGGACTCACTCCAGCACCTCAATGCCCTTCTCATAGCGAGAGGCCCAAAACTGAACACAGGATTCAAGGTGTGACCTCACCAGTGCTGAGTACAGGGGGACAGTCACTGTCTTGGCCCTGCTGAACTTGCTATTACTGGTACAAGAACTTTTCAAAGAAAGACAGCGCTTGAATATAATGGTGTATGTTTGTTCATTTTTAGTCCTGTTGCTGATTTAAATAAACTGTTTGAGGAAGCTGGAAAGCCTCTAGTGAGTCTTCAAAGCGAAGAAAAACCAAAGGGACTAGATCTTCTGGGGACATTTACAGCTTCTGTAAGGGTGTCTGTAATGCTATCAGGTTTCATGTTGATAGTTTGGGAAGGGGATAGTCTGGGTTCTGGACTTAAGACTCATGCAAATATGTTAGGGATTGCAGAATGTGATAAATTTAAACTGTTGTTTAAAACCGGGTTGGATGCTTATTTGTATCAAAGTTGAACTTTGTGATGAACATTTTCTAACATTTCATTTGTGGTGAAGTATTAAAAGTATTTTTTGTGGAAACTGATTCTATTGCACACGGTCTAAGAGAATTTGAGCTGTTTTTAAGAATGCTTTAGTCAAGAAATCTTTTATGCAAGTCAGCCCACAAAAGACAAGCTTTGTATTGTAATTGCATTGGTGGGATGAAAAGCACTTTGATTAAACTGGGTGGTCTGCAGTCTATGGTTTATAGTTTGAACAGCCTTTTATGGACAGATCTGCACACAGCAGCTCATCCTGAAATGGTATCTTTTTAACTTGTGGGGAGTAGCATGATGTCTGCTTTGTTTCTGATAGCTGTAATTGTGGAATAGCAGTTCTGGTTCTACCTTGTAGGTATTTCTTAGAGCTGTGTGATTAACTTCAAAGTAAAAAAGTTGTGGTAACAAAGTTCTGGAGGTATTTTGTGTGTTTAAGTAAGATATTTTGACTTAGAATTGAATATTGTGCATACAGCTACAATGGCATGACAATAGGAATCTGTTGAAACTTCACTTTTTTTTTTCTCCTTACAGGACACTGGTCCCCTAATTCCAGACTCCCTGAGTAGTGATACTCCTCCAGTCCCTTTTGCTGCTTCTCCAAACACTGCAGTGGATGCTATTATAGATGTGCTAAAATATAGCCAAAAAGACATGGATGCAGCTGTTGAGCTGGTTAAGAGAGAGGTATGGTGGCCCTTCCAAAGCAAAACTTGGTATAACCTTGGAAGATCCTTGTGTTTAGAATATCTGGGATAGATCTCTACTTTGCAGTTTTTTTCATTGTACTTGACATAAGTATCTCATTCTGGAAAGCTTGCTGTGGACTTGATGGGTGCTGTAGCTATAGAGCTCTTCAGAGCTAATATTCTAGGGAATAGGATAAACTTCATTATTAGGTTCTGCTTTAGATCTGGTCACTATTAAAAGGCACACATTATCAGATGGGATAGTTAGGCTTAATATCAATGATTTGGATACTTATTCAACAGGTAGGAAATATATTTTCATGCTAATGGAAGAGAGTGACTTATATAATTTCCCTAAAACAAGACTAAATTGTAGTGCCAATCCAGTGCTATGATCAATTCTTTTCTTGTGGGATGTGAATGCCCCACCAGTGTGTCCAGCAAATAAAGTCAAGGTGAGGTCTGGAGCTCACTCCAGAGGACAAAGACATTAGTGGATGAGGGAAGAAGTAATTGGTAAGATTTGAAGCCTGTTCTGTAATTACAGAAATTGCCTTTAAAAGCCCATCTTCTGACTGATGCAAGAAGACTTATATATCCACTAATTTAAAAAAAATGGATACTTGATTCATTATGGCATCTGAGTTATGCAACCTCACAAATACTAAATAATGTAAGAGTAGTATTTAAGCATAAATGTCCTTAAAGCTGATTGTATCACTTCAGTAAAAAATGGAGCTTTCAAAATTCCTGACTTCTGTACTGCAGGCAGTGACACTCGGGACAAGAAACAAGGATGACCTATGATTATTTGCTGCTTAAGTTATTCTTTCATTTTAGAGTACAGAGGTAGTGGCTTTTCTAGGAGTAACTTTGACTTTGTCATTTAGGAGGTGGCTTTTCACCCAGCCTAATACAGGAAAACAAATGTCTTTCACAGGGGACAGCTCTTAGTTTGCAAGTGGAAGTTTCTAATTTGTTTCCATCTTCATATACTTTTGCTTTTGTAACATTTTGTTTGTAGCCTATCGCTGCTTCTCTTTATAGTTTGTACATTCTTTTTTCACTAGTGTCCTGCTTCCTGTAATCTGAAATATTGTGTTACATTTAAAATGAGTTTGCTTTAAAATAAATACTGAAAAATCAGTGTACTGTGCAGTTTTGGGATAAAATTAGCAGTAATAACGTGGCTTTCACTTCCTTTCTTTTTTTTTTAAATTCCAGGTTATTTTATATATTTTGGGCCTCTTGTCTTTGAAGGCCTCTTCCACTGCAGTCAGCTCTGTGTTACAGTTATTAAGAACTTTGCCCTGAGGTCTCTGTTATGCCATTGGCACAAAGTGTTTAGCAAAGAGTATTTGTGCTGCTTAATCCTGTTACTGTGAGCTCTGCTTTAGTTCAGCTGATGTGAAATAGGTATCATTATGAAATGAATAGAGGCATCTTTTAATCCTCCCCCTTCCATGTTCCCTTGTTTAGTGTTGACTATAAATTACTGCAAACACCAACTTGATCTTGAATAGACTTCTGGTATTTGTTCTCTCATGTGTTAAGATTAGCAGGTGTGTGAAGTGCATTTTTGTCTGCCTTTTAAATAAGAGGGAAATATGTCACTAGAGAGTGTTCCCTGGCCCATTGTGTTCTCAGAAGTTATAGTGATCTACATAGACACTGAGTAAGAGTAGCCAAGAGCTTGGTTGGCTGAGTTGGCTCTGATCTTGCCACTTAAGAGATACTGGTAATGTGGTGGGAATCATATTTGCAAAATCTATGTATTAATCTAAATCTTATTTGAGTCAAATTTCTAATGAAACAGTTTTGATTCTGTGAAGCAATTAGAACTTATTTCTCTTGCTGTATTAAGTTAAAAGTATACCTAAGCTGCCCTTCAGACTGCTTTTAATATCAAATCTTTTATCTGTGCAAAAAATAAAAGTTTACATTTTTACCCTCAGGTTCAAGAGAAAGAGTTGGAGATTCAGGAATGGAGTAAGAAGTATGATAAGCTTCATATGGAATACAAGGAAATGGGGTATGAATGTGTCCTGACTTTTATATCTACTCACTTATTCCAGATGCTTTTTCTAACTTACATTCAACTTTTCTTTCTCATGGTTTTTAGAAAAATAGTTGCTGAATTTGAACAGACAATAACACAAATTATGGGTAAGTTCCATATGTATACTTTGAATGTCTTGGGGGCCTGGGGCATGCTTTCCCTGCGAGTTACTAAATGAGGTTAGTACTTTCACCTCTGACATTAATATCTCAAGTGCTTCCAGGATAAGTGTTAGGTTTAAGACAAGGTATTTAGACTAACAATTTTATGCATATTCATACAGACATGATATCACTTGGTAGGTAAGAATGACTTTTTGAATTGGGCATGAACACATCTTAACTTTTTTTCTTATTCTCCACTGGAGTGTGAGTTATTAGTTTATTACAACTGGCAGATCCAGTTGTCAGCACTTTGTGTTTAATTGTTTATTATCTGACATCATTTAAGTGGCAAGATATCACTAGAAGTTCTTGCTGGACAGATCTGGCCTTTGCTTTAGCCAAGTTTGTGGCTTCAAAACTAGAATAGACATCCAGTGAAACTCTTGTATAGTACACTTTCTTAGCTTAAAGCTGAATAGGCACATCTATGCCAGCTCTTTGTGTGCTTCTCTAAGGCTATGGGAGATATAGCTTGGACATGCTAACACAAACCTGTCCTGAAAGTCTGCTATGCTAGTTTGACTTGATATCCCAGTCTCCTCCAGATCTTCCAGCTGTTGTGTATGTTTAATGAAAAATGTTTTTGGATTCCTTGCTTCTATCACAACATTTGAGGCTCCTGTTATGGTAAACTCAGGTGGAGTATTTTGACTACAGTGCAGGAGAAAAAATGCTTTTGGCAAGCACCTTGACATGGTATTTAATGGCCTTAAGTTTGGTGTGAAGTACTATGTAACATAGAGTCAAAGACAAATTTCTTAAAAGCACAGAAATGGTGTTTTCCAGGTGAGGGGCTATGTTATGAAACCTTTGTAAGAGGAAGAATTAAAGGTGTGGGTGTTATCTGTCTGTACTATCGAACTAATTTTATGCTAAAGCAATCATTCTCATGGGTTAACTCCACTTTTTCTAGAGGATGCTCAGAAGCAGAAGGAAACCTCAAGGAAAGAAATACAGAGGCTGATGGAAGAGAAGCAGCAAGCTATTTCAGATCTGAACTCTATGGAGAAGTCTTTCTCTGAACTCTTCAAACGACTTGAGAAACAGAAAGATGTGTTAGAGGGTTACCACAGAGTAAGATGATTTAATGCAAATAATATCCTTCCAAGATAAATGAGATTTATTGGAGAGGAAATAATGAAATTTCCAGAGCAGCCATTAATTAGGTAGTATAGGGACTATCTGCAAAACCATGTTCTAAGTTCTTTATTTAAAGATTATAAAAAAAAATGACTAATTTGTTGTATTTAGAGTCTGACTTAAAGTAAGGTGATATCTGTTAGAAGGCCAAAGTTTCTTCAAACAGAAGTGAGCTGTTTTTTGCTGCAACATATGTTATTTTTGTTAATCATAGAGATACTCTCACATAGCAACTGCTGCATAAGAGCAGCTTGTTTCCCCTACATCATATTGCATAGATGCTGAAGGGGATTTGCAATTACAAGTCAAAATAATAGTTTATTGGGTGCTCTTTACTAAGATATTTGTGGGCTTTTTCTAAAGCTAAAGTCAAGCCTTCATTCTACAACTTCTTCAGAGGCTGGAGGAAGAAAGCTAATGAGGGGTATAAGCTATGGTTTCTTACTGCATGAAATGTGTAAAAATTGATTCAATTGGTGCTTTAAAAAGTGCCTTCAGATTTTTTTTTTTGTTCAGTTATCCTTTAATGTCCCTGTTTAGTAAAACTTGGAAACTAGCCTGTTAGAAGTTTTGAGGTAGTGTAGGTTTGAGAAACAGGCATAAATGTCTATTATAACTTTAGTTTCCTCTTTACTAACGTGTCAGGCTTCCATCATCTTGTGTCCCTTCCATCTCCACCTTAAATTCAGAAGCCCTTTCCTTAACGCAGAGATAAGCAGCATCACTTGGAAACACAGTTCCTAAATTCAAGACCTTCAATTAGTAGGGAGTCTTAGCACTTGTTTCAAAAAGTTCCAGCTTCTTATACTATCTAATAAAGTATGTTCATAGTGTGACTACCAATGTAACTTTCTTGCTGTTAATGTTGTATTTGTTTACATTGGGGTCCAAAGCCTGAATCTTTCCATGGGTTCTTTGTCTTAAGTTGCAACTGTCCCAAGAATAGCTAGGAATCCAGCTTCTTCAAAGCAAAACAGCAAAACCAATTAGTGACTGTAGAATTAGTGACTGTAGTTTTAGTGACCTGCCCCTTTACTAGAGTTTGCTACTAAATGTGTGCTGGGGGGGAATATGGTGAATAATTGTTTGCAAGGTTGATAGTTGAAAGGAGGCATTTTAGTCCATGTAGGCCTGTGGTACTTCATAGTTGCTCCTGTTACTCCAGTGAGCAAATAGTGCCACTTAAATGGGCTATTTGACTACACTTTTCAAGTGGAGAGACTCTTCCATCTACTGGCATAAAAGGCTAACTAAATTTCTTTGGTTTTGAGACAGAATGAAGAAGTGTTGAAAAAATGTGCAGAAGAATACTTGGCTAGAATTAAAAAAGAGGAGCAGAGATACCAGGCACTCAAAGCACATGCTGAGGAAAAGCTGCAGCAGTAAGTACCATGTCAAGAAGCCAAGTATTGGGAAGGAAATGTAGTTTTCACAGTTGCTGCAAAATGTGGTTCAATAGTGCCAAAACTTGGCTTAAACATGTTTCATTTGGTGATTAATCCAAAGTGCAAGCATCTAGTGTGATTCTATGAAGTTTTGCTGTGCTGTCTGAAGGGGATGTAAACACCATCTTGCACGTGTTTCAGAGCCAATGAGGAAATTGCCCAGGTTCGCAGCAAAGCAAAATCGGAGACTGCAGCACTTCAGGCCACTCTGCGCAAAGAACAGATGAGGATCCAGTCTCTAGAGAGGAGCCTTGAACAAAAGGTCAGTCACAATGCCAGGGTGAGTCTTGTCTGGTCTAAGGCAATAACTTGAAAAGAACTCACTCATACCAGGGCTAGAAGGAGCCTTGCTAACTGTGGTGGTTTACGAGGCTGCTGTCCTGGTGAGCTTTGGGAAATAGGCATTGAGTTCTAAGATACAGACAAGTCCTGATGTGACACACCTGTATGTTTAGATGTTTTTTGGAGCACAAGGTTTGTTCCCAAACCAGTCTGGGCTACTGTGTTAAGTTACCCTAGCTACTGAAGGCGGTGGTGATTAACAATTGCATGTGATGCAGAGCAGAATTTGGGAATAAATTTTGAATAACTGTCTGGCTCAGCTTGTTCATAAACATGATTTATAAGCTGTTAGCACTCATACATATTTGACTGTTTGCGACTCAAGTTTTCAATAATTTTTGGGCCATTAATCCTTGCACTTTATATTGTTTCACACTGCATAGATAAAGTCTTAGAATGCTTTGTAAAGGCACATCAATTTCCTTTGTTGGAACCCTTCAAAGGAATAAGGTTTTTTAAGATTAAAGGTCACCTGGAAATGCATGCTATTAGTTTTACTGCATCATTGTCTGTGCCAGCATTGAAGACTCAAAAATGGATATTGCTGACCAATTCCTATAATGGAAAAAAACCCATATTTGTGAGTCTTCGGGCTTATGGGTAAAGTTTGCATAGCTGAGGAAACATAGCTAGAGAGATGAGACAAGCCATTTAATACAAAACTAGGTTTGGGCTTGTCATAAATGCAGTAACACTTCAAGAGTTCTTATTGAAATGGCTTAACCATTCCATAAGGAATTCTACAAACTGGAAATTGACACATGTCAATAAAAGTATGAAGATATCATTTTACAGAGTGTCTGGCTTGTGAAGGTTAAAATCTAAACTGTCCTTGTCTTGAATTTTGGTGTACCTAACAAAGGCTTTGAGTCCCAAAAGTCTTGTTTCTCTGGATCAGTTGGTCTCCATGTATTATGGGAAGCTCTGGGGAAGAAGTAGAAAGAGTATAGTGGATTCTGGCTCATTTCCTCAGTCTCCTAAGGATGCCATGGGCCCTTTGGCATAGTAGTCTGTCCTTTACATTAAATTTGCATGAGCCACTATCATGTAAATGGACTTTCTATTCCATATGCTGGCAAACAGGACTTGTTGCCACTCAGCTTGCTACAAGGTTGTAACATTACTTGGACATACCTGAAACTCACTTTTTTCTTCCACAGACTAAAGAAAATGATGAATTAACGAAAATCTGTGATGACTTGATCTTGAAGATGGAAAAAAATTGATATCTTAACTGTCTTGTAAATATGTTTAGTTTCTGACTTGCTGTCTTGTGTGTTCATTCTTTTTTTTAATGTATCTGGGGAAAAAATAAAATTCTTGATTCACACATGTCTTCCATATTATTGGCTGTATCTTTTGTAGGAAACATCTATTAACTTAAGTTCAATTGTTGCTTCCAGTAAGTAACAATGTCCTTCATAATGTTTTCACACGTTGCTCAAAAGAAAAATACTTATCAGTGTTGCCTTCAGTCTGTTCCCTGTGTAAGAACTTCAAAGTTCTATACTCTTGACCTGGTTTTGCTGGGGAGGGTTGCCATGAGCCATGCCTCTATTTTGCATTTCCTGCTCTCTCACTTAAATAAAGGCAGTCCAGAGTTATAAGACTGTAATAAATTTGAACCTGTCACAAATGCTATAAAGTATTTAGTGATGTTTTAAAAAAAAAAGAATTTCACTTAGGTTTGTGGGGTTGTTTGCATGTTTTTTTTTTTTTCTTTTTAGTGTGAGAGGAGTGGAGTGGTCTTGTTTTTGCAAACAGGCAAAGCCAAGGACTGAAGGGCAGGACTGATTGCCTGCTGTTCGCTCTCTGGGGTTTTCCATGTCATTAGCCTGTCTGACACTACTGACTTTAAAATCTCCAGTCCATCTCCCTGCCCCTGCCTGTAATGGAAAGCCTTGAGAGCTTGAGGCAGGGTGCAGGTCACAGGTTATGATGAAGTCGGCTCTAGGTACCAGTAAACATCTTGGATAAGCTGTTATTACCTAACAGACAGCAACAGGATTGTCTTGTTGCAAGCTACAACTTTTGCTTTCTAATATTACTTGGGTGGTTATTCCTTCACTTGCCCGAGTTGTAGATGCATCTTCCTCAGAAGGGCTGTTGCTCCTGCGTGTGCTGAGCTGCACCTGAAGCTCTGCCATTACATTAGGGGAGTCTGCCAGGGCAGGTGCAAAAATGAGCAGCAGTGCCTGGAAGTCCAGAGCCCACTCCACTGTGAGGCAGTTACTGCTCAGTGTAGGTAGCAGGAACACCCTATAGATCAAAGCTAGTTCAATAACATGCTTCAGTTTCATGATTTGTGGGGTTTTCTTTGATTTCTACATTAAGGTGAGAGTCAGGGTGCCAGCAGTGGCAACAGTATTAAATGCCTGTCTCTTGCAGAAGTTATACTGTGTCTTTTAACTTATGGGTTAGGAAAGTGGCAGAGGGAAGACAAGAAAAAATAGCCATAGAACAGAGTACAAAACCAAAGTTTACTGCCCCCCTGGCTTAACTTCAGGTTGTAGGAATTGCTCCAGACTGTCTTGGGATGTTCCTTTGTAAACAGCCACCCATCTTGATGGGAAATCTTGTACTTGGTCTAATTTGTGGAATGTCTTAGTTATAGAAACTGATTTTTACTAGATTTGTAATAGAAGGGTTTGGATCATCTCATTCCAACCCCTGCTCATGGGCAGGGACCCCTTCTGCTGGACCAGGTTGCTCAGACCCCACATCAAACCTGGCCTCAAACTCTTCCAGGGGTGGGGCATCCACAAAATCTCTGGGCAACACAAGAGGCTGGCACCGAAGTTGCTGCTACTCTTAGGCTACAATTAGCAAAGGTTCAGCATTCAACCCCAGAGCCCAGACCTGTGCTTTGCTCCCTGTTATTGGATCATCTCTGTGGTGTGATGAGCCACAGTGGCAATGCCTGCATGAAGCTGCTGTTTTGCAATGGATCAATGTGTTGTGCAGGTTCACTTTGTACATTGTACACAAAACAAATGGTTGCAAAGGGTAGAGCATTTCAGGGCTAAAGGGATATTTATTAGGGATAAGCCTGAAATCCCAAACATTTCCACAAGATGTAGCTGCTGCTCTTTGAAATACGATTTGCTGCATGGTGCTTCTGCACCTTGCCGAGCCAGAGATTGTCCCTCTTCTCTAGTTGGGCTTAATGCTAATAAGACAAATGTTTTTATGGATTTCTGTTGGAAAGGGTAAAGAGCTGCACAGTGATGTGTGATAAATAGTAAACTGTAAATAGTGACCATGCTCTCTGGAGGTTTTTATGCTACAGCTGCCAAAGTATTACACCCCTTGTGTGCACCTTTAGGAAACTGCTACAGCAGGGAGCATTGGGATCTTCCTTACCTTCCTATATTTCAGGGTAAAATGGCTTTCTACTCTTCCCTCTGGCTTTCTACTGTTTATACAGAATATGTCTGGTCCAGTTTGCTGGGTGAAGTGAGGAGGGACTTGCAACGTATTTTGTTCTGTTTCTTCACTATAGCAGCTGTGCAGACACCTCTATCCCCAGTCTGTTGATGGAGGTGAATACAGAAGGCCAAAGAGACCAGCATACCAGACACAGGTGCTGGGGTTGTGTTGGTGCCTGCAAATTCTTACTGTGTCTGATATTACATATTTTATTAATAATTCTACCTTGTGTGGCCAGTTATGGCCTGTTGATATTAAATACTGGAAATTGTGCTTCAGTGTAATGTGGAAAGAGCACACCACACTCCTGATGTAATCTGTGACCCCTGCCTGGGGCTCTCTCCTGTTTGCTACTTGTGTCAGTACTTAGAAGAAAACTGACAGTACATGGAAACCAATACTTGAATGGAGATGGCTATAAAATGCCAGGGCACTGAGCAGGATGAGTGAGCAGCTTTTTTATGTGTGAGTCCCTGAGGTTTAACTTCAAGGCATTGCCTTGGGTAACAATTTTCCTTGCCAAAGACTGGGAGGAAAGGAAGGCCTCTGCATTTTAAACTGCTCAGAAAGGATGGTTTATTTTTCTCTGCAGGTGTAAGACGTACCTCCAACTTAACCCTCATACCATCTGTAAGAATTTGGTATTTTGTCATGAAAGCATTGTTTGAGTGTTGCCTTCCTTATTTAAAGAATTGTTCTTGTTACTATCCTGATGCTGGACAGTCCTTTTCAGAAGAATTCACCTTTACATTATAAAATGGAGGTGCCTAAATACATATTAATCAATTTGTGTGAACTGTTGATTGGAAAATACATATGGCTTTCCTTAGGATTAGTGTTTTCTACTAATATAAGAATTAAGCTGTCTTGTTTTTTGCCTTATTGCCATTTGCTTACGGATGTGAATTGGCCTCTCTGCAAACAGGTTCTAGGAAGGATAAGTGATATTGCTTCATGCCTCTGCTCACTTAGTTTAATTTATTATTTATATGAAAAATTGCTAGGTGCTGTGTAAACAGAGGATGGCAGTTCCTGCTCCAGACAGCTTGTTCCCAGTTCAAGTACATGGGAAGAGGTATTTTATCTCAGAGCTGGTTAAGGTGGATCAAAGGTACTGAACCTTTTTTACAGCCCTTTCTACTCCTTTTCCACCAAAACCAATCTTCAGCAGAACATTCATCATGGTCCGAGCACAGATTTAAGTCTCTAGCATAGTTAAAGCCTTCTGTTCAGAAACCATGGTTTAAACCTCTGCAGTCAGGGAATACCTCCAGATTGATTCTAGTCTGTGGGTTGTACTTTGACCAACTTTCCAGTCCTTTTGTGCAGCTCTGGCAGCACAGAGTAAGTAAAGCAATGTCACAATTCGACATGAGGGAATTTCAACAGAGTCACCTTGGTGTGAAATTGAAACTGGCAAGGGCTGATTCAGCTTTACTTCTAAGGGTGCAAGTTATACCTCCAAAGGTATTTTTCTTATCCCTGTTGCAAAAATTAAAACTGCGCAGAAGAAAATCAGAGAAATAATGAACTGTCTCATTTTTTTACTCAGTTTGGAGGATGGATTTATTACCTGAGCATAAAAACAACAGAATATTTTAAAGCAGAAAAGGGAAACTAATACTAGTTTTCTATTAGAAGAAAGCATTTAATTTCAGCATGCTGTCTTTGGCTGTATGAGGAGCTCTCCATCTCTTTTAAAGTCATTAAATCATGACATGGCTAATCCTTTTATGGTTTTGAAAGACTGTGGTTTGACTTTGACAAATGTATCAGCCACAGCATCTACTTTATGCAGATTTCCTTTCCTCTCCAGAACACCTAATGCAGACAAACTAAATCCTCTATAGGGGTGAAGGGGAAGGATGTTCCTTGTGAGTTTTGTCCTATTTTTGATGATAGTGCATGAAAGAATAACAGCAGTTTACATCAGCTATTTGCTTTGCAGCTCCTGCTGCCAGATTTTTGCTGGTGAGGTCTTTGCTGTTTGAAAGTCTCTCATAGTTTGCAGACAGAGCCTGTATCAGACCCAGAATTTTTTGTCCTTTTTGTGAGAGGGTTTCACAATGGTGAAGTTCTGCTGTCCTCAAGAGGTTTGTAGTGTAACTTTATCCATCTCCCTGGAGTTCTCCTGGCTCTGAGTGTGTAAGAGAGCAGTCCCTTGGGTAGTGTCCCCTGTCAGAGCACTGCAGGAGCTGCTGGAACTGGGGACCTGCTTGCCTGATGGGATTTGTGTGATAGGTCTCAGTGGCCCAGGAGCAGCCGTGGCTGTTTAATGGGGCTGACACGTGTTGTGGCACCAAGTGTGCTCACCGGCATCGTGTGGCTTGTTTGGCTTGAGGAAAGCGCCACTGGGGACACAAACGTGGTGAATCTTCCTCCCTCCATCTCTTTAAAGTCACTTGGACTTGCAGCACAAGACTATGTGGGGAAGATCTTCAAACCCTTCCAGTACTAACTTCTGTATCACCTCAGCCCCAAACCTGGTGTCTTCTGTATGATGCCAGGATTGACTTCAGATTCTTCTGTAGGAAATTGTACAGGATGGTGCTGAACTAGCTAAAGAGTCATTTAAACTTTTTCTTTTCTCTGTGTTTCCCAAGCTTGCTGAGCAGTATTGCATCCTGGAGCCCAGTTAACTGCTTTACTTTTTGCTTTTTCATATCTTCTAATACATTCTCTCCAGTGCCATATCAATTTAATGTTTTTCTCCAAATCAAGAGCCAATATCACCCCCTCCCAACACAAGTAAATGCTGTGTGTGTCAAATTCGATGAACCCATTTCCTTTTGTATAAGTTCTTCAAGCCAGTTCTCCATTATTTCCTCTGGGGATTGCACCAGCTAAAAAGAGAGCAAAGATAACTGAAAGCTTTGGGGATCAAGCAGCACATATTAGACAGTATGAACAGGCTGTACTTCATGGAGCTCAGGAAGGTGCCAGTGAAGCCCAGGTGGTAAGGAAATCCAGATATTTCCCATGAATTTCATGTCTGGGATTTGTCTCCAGTTTAATGGATAGGTATCAAAGAGAAAAACCAAACCAAACCTGCAATGGAGGGTAGACCCAGGAAGTGAACATTTTTGGGGAAGTTAGTTACGCAATGTTTCAATATGCTGAGAGTTCCATTGGTTTTTCTCTTGGCATTTATACCATCATCCCCCGCCTTTCTTTCCATTAGCAAAGCCAACTGGCCTGTGCTGGGCAGGCAAGTGACAAGTGTTACCCTGGCTTACACTGGGGAGTTGTGTGAGAGCCTGTGCCTGACAGCTGATAATTTTATTTGTGATTGTGGCCCCATGATTCACTGTTCTGTTTGAAAGCATTGTTGGTTTTACATGGGAGAGCTATGTTTGGGTTGGAAGAGAGGTAAATGCTGGTCTAAAAATACATCCAGCCTGGCTCCTAAACTGAGGAGAGAGGGATGCAATGACTGCTTTGTTTTCCCAATCACAGCATCATCTGCTGCTATCCTGTTTTTTTCCTGGTCTTCACCCTGGACCACAGAGTTTAGATGCAGAAAGTCTCTGAATATAATCCATGATATCAGTCAATAATGTTACTTATTGGATGTTGCAGTAAAGAAGGGATTTAGTTCATTGCAGGTTGTAACGATCTGGGTGATGTGAGGTGATTTTGAGCCCAGGGATCTGAATGCTGAGTAGTAAGTGCTCCAAGTGCTCTTGGAGAAACTACTTTGGTGCTCTGCACCTCTCTTTTCCATGGAGGTGTCTGGAGATTAGCAGTGTCTGCTGCTTTTACACCACACACTTGAGGGTTTCAGTTCCCAAAGCTGAGTGTGTTGCTAATATTTTCCATCTGATGGGCAGCCTGGAGCTAGCACTTCAAATTTTAGCTGCCCAGATCTCACGATAGGAAAGCTGTTGTTCCAATAGATGAACTAATTAACAATGAAGCATCACATCTGGTTGAAAAATCTCTGCTGTAGTTTCTATGGAGATTTCTGTAAATAAATAAAATCCTTTCCAAAACAGTGTTTTGATCAGCAATACAACTCATATCTGGGTCCCAAATCTGAAGTCTCCAGACCAGATCTAATATCACAGGAATCTGGGGCATCAGGGCTGGTGAATTTGTCATGGATTTAACTCTTTAACGTAGGTGATGTCCAAGAACTCCCCCTTCCAACGAGAAACCTGATGTAAATTGTTCAGGTGTTTTTTTACATTTATCTGTGACAAGCAGTGTAGGAGCTGTCTGTTCTTAGAGCATGTGGTAAAACATCACATTTATAATGAGTAAAATATGATGTTTTGAAATGAAAGTGGAAACAGCTTCATGTTTTCTGTAAAATGAGTGCTTTTAAGGAGTTTGTAAGGTGTGGCTACTGTTAGGGCCCCAAGTGAGGCAGAAACACCCCATGGGCATCCCTTTACAGAGCTTGCAGCAGCTGGTACTAACAAATCCATCATTCCAGCTCAGGATATTTCAGTGCTTGGAGTGACTCAACACAAGCAGTGAGAATTGTTAACCTCCTTTGGGAGCCTGAGATCCCTGCAGTGACACTTATGCAAAGTGCAGCCTGGAGTCTGTTTGTCTGGCAGGGATCTGTAATTCAGTCCTCCGAGTGCTGATCTTTTGTTTTACCATAAAGCCCATTTGAGGAGCTCTGGGAAAGCCCTTGGATAATGACAGAGCTCAGAGGCTGAAGTGGGGTGCTGGTGGTGACCCCAGGTGGAGATGTGGAATGAGGTGACTGAGAAATGTGTGTGACTGATAAAGAGCTGGACCAGGTATCAATGTACCATGAACTGTCCTTGGTATGGGCTGAGAAAATTATGTCCATTCAGACCACACACAAAAAAAAATAAATTAGGAAGCATCTGTGTACACTTGAGAGTAAACATTGGTTGTGTTTGGCTGGCTCCTGGGAGAGGAAGAGTCCCATCTGGAAAGAAATTAGTCTCCCAATGACCTTTGGAGTCAGAAGTACCTAATCTTAATTTCCAGGATTAAATCTAATCTGACCATCTATGATAACCTGATCAGGAAAAGAACTGCAATTGGAAATGTTGGCAGTATATTTGTCTTTTTCTGTTCTCCTGTGTGTATACATAGATATACTTGTGTCTCTGTATATGCACATAGGTGTAGGTTTCACTCCTTGCTGTCTTGTCAAAGCTTCCTAGGACAGCAGCAGCAGATGATGAGTGCATCTGTCTGTTGGGAAGTTAAGAGTGTTTTTTCAAATCCATCTATTAATTTTTATCCCAGCACTAGCTGGGCAAGATGCCAGTTGTGGCAAGTGTTATCAGAGTTGGGGCTGCTGGTCCCTGGTGTCTTTGTTGGGGAATCTCTGAGGATGAGCCTGGTTGCAGAGAATTGACTACTTCCCCTTTGCAAAAGAGTTTCAAAGCCCTCTGAAAAACAGTTGTGCAACTTTTAGTCAGTCCAACTGTCTCCTGAGTACAAATAGCCAAGGTTCTTGACCCTACAAGGGAGATCCCAAAATCTTCGTGTGCCATGGGGGAGAGTGGTCCACAGGCTGGTGATGATAAGTTTGTCTCAGAGATCCCATTACAAAACAGCAGTGGATTTGTCAGGCAGCCTGGTCTCAGCTCCCCATCCCCTACACTGCCAGGGATATGAAGGGTCCCTCACAGCCTCCCTGGGGCTCACCAGCTCCCAGAATTCCTGTCGTGGTGTTTAACCCCAGCTGGCTACTGAGCCCCACCCAGCTGCTCCCTGACCCCTCCAGCAGGTTTGAGGAGGGAATCAGAATAGGGACAGTGAGACAATTTGTGGGCTGGGATACAGAGAATTTAATGGGTAAAGCAAAAGCTGTGCAGGCAGCAAAGCAGAACAATGAATTAATTCAGCACTTCCAAGGGTATGTGTTCAGCCATCCCCAGGACAGCCGGGCTCCATCACATGTAACGGTGACTTGGGAAGACAAACAGCACCTCTCCAAACAGCCCCGCTTCCTCTTTCTTCCCCCAGCTTTATACACTGAGCATGATGCCATATGTATGGTCTGGAATATCTCTGGGTCATTTGGGGTCAGCTGCCCCAGCTGTGTCCCCTCCCAGCTCCTTGTGCACCCCCAGCCTCCTCGCTGCTGGAGTAGGGTGAGGAGCAGAGAAGGCCTTGGCTCTCTGTAAGTGCTGCTCAGCAATAACAAAACACCCCTGGGTTATCAGCACTGCTTCCAGCACAAAACACAGCCCCAGAGCAGATTCTGTGAAGAAAACTGACTCTATTCCAGACAAAACCAGCACACACAGAGCTAAATAGAACTCCTGATCCACGGACAGGAAAGCACTTTGCATGGATGCCAGGTGTTTTTCAGCTGATTTGCATGGATGGACAGGGAGCAAAGCAGGTTGATTGCAGTAGACAGACTGTACTGCCTGTCCAAGTGTGACATTACTGTGTGCTTAATTATTTTCTTTGCTCACAGTAATGTTCACTTTCTCAGCATTGTAAAGAATATTATTTATAGGAACTTTATCCTCCTGGCAACCAACAAAGTAATTACTTCAGACTGCATCTTTCAATTGGATTTTGCTGTGATTTGTGGCTGTGAAATCCAGAAGATGTTAAAGAAATGGATAAAAGGGATTTACAGTTGCATTCTTGCAAGTAAAATGAACCACAGCTTGTGTTTTGGTCTGATTAACAATCAGTATAATATAAGGGTAAGGGCTGTAGCACAAAAATTGCAGGAGAAATTAACTGGATGGGCCAATTTGAATTCCAGGTCTTCTGATATGGCTCAGGCAGGGCTGTGGGTGCCTGGGTTAGCAGCAAGTGTGTCTCCAGGTCCACACAAGAGTGCTGAGAGGGATCTCAGCTGGGAATTTGTGACAATAAAGACAAGACAGAGCAAACTACAAGGCAACATTTCCACACCACCTGCAGTCGGGTGTGTTAAGGGGTTAAGGGGTTTTGCTTTGACTGTCAAACTGTGCACTCTCAATTTGTTTTATTCCCACTGCACAACTTGGGGGACTGGGGTAGCACGAGCAGAAACCAACATCATCTCAATAATAATGAGCTCAGTGGGGTAAAGTTTCAGTTCTTTCCCTCCATCCTATTGCAAATCACATCCATCCTGACAAAACCAGCAAAGAGCCAACACCTCCTTGCACAGAAAAAAGGGGAATTAACCCCACCTTGCTAGAATAAGACAACAGCATATTTGTGAGGCACAGAACAAGTCCATAGAACCGTGTGTGTTCTGGGATATGTCCTTTGCACAGACACTGCAGGTGCTGGGGCATTTCTGTCTCTGAATTGCGGCACAAGAGGTTTCCAGCCCTTGTCCCCATGTCCCTGGGGCTGCCCCAAGTGCAGTGTCTGATGAGTCTGATGCCCACAGGTGACACAAGCCCTGATGCAGGTGGCCCTGCTGAGCCAGGCTGGAGTCAAGGTGGGGAAGATGCTCTAGCACAGAAGGCAGACACCTCTGCTCCTTCCTTCTGTTACAGGTGGGAATTCAGATGTTTGCTGAGACCAAGAAATTCTTGCAAATGACCTGAATTTTACTTAGATTTGGAATTTTCGAGTTTCTTAAATGAGTTCTAAGAGGCTCTCTCAGACACAAACTTGCTGAGTGACAGGAGAAGCAAAACAGGGATTTTATTTACTCTCTGATCTCCTTTTTGAAGCCACTGGTGAGGAAACAAGAAGCTTTTTTATTTTTTGAAGCCTTCTATTGCTGTCAGCCTTTTCAGCTGGGAGAGAGGGTAGGTTTTTTCTTATTCTTTATTGCAACTCAGGGCTGTGCACACTGGAAAGTGACTGCCTCTGCATAATAAATTAGAGGCGACCTGGAAAAAAAAAGGAAAACCTGCAGTTTCTAGGGAGTTCAAAAACATATGCTCCAAAATCTGTTTGTCTGTATATTCACTGTTATTTCCAATTGCCAAGGAACTACATGTACATTTCTGTTTTTTCAAAAACACATTGTGTGTGCTGTTGACAGGAGGCATTTTAGCTCCAAAATACTGCCAAATAGCCTTGTCAAATGGAGATATTTTTTTCTCTTCTTTCCTTCTCTCCTCTCTCTCTGTCCCTCTCCCTCCTTCTCCCTCTCTCCTGTCCTCTCTGCACCTCCTCCTCTTGTAGAGTTTCTGGGGTGAGGGGCTGTGCTGTGCAAAGGGATGAATTTCAGGCTGTGGATTCAGCAGTACCTTTGTGTTTTTTACTTTCTAACTGCTGGAGGAGCCAGGGCACGGCAGTGACCTTAACAAGGTGACAGAGCCCCCCCAGTGTCACTCCTGCAGGAGTGATCATTACCTGCAAAAGCTCATGAGGAGGTGGCAAACCTCATGCAGAAATGCCAGAGGTGGGGAGAACAACTCAGGCTCCTAAAGGCAGGTGTTGTTGGCAGGGGCTTTAATACCTTAATATTTAATTAGTATAAATTTATAAATTAATATAATTGTGCTTAAATAATTTAAATACAAAGATACAAAGTTTTTTGAGTTGTGATTATAAGTGGCAAATGTTACTGAGAAAGGCAAGAAGCTAAAGCTGGTATTTTGGCTCAGGAAGTGTAATATGAAAGGGAAAGGTAGACTGCCCTTTTTCCCTGGATTTTGTGCCTCTGGTTGTAACATTCTGGTTCAGGAATGTCTATTAATATTAAATAATTCACTTGGGTGACTTTAGTAGGTGGAAACCAGAACCAATTTCAAAGGACTCTGAAGGAGGCCCTTCATAAAGGAAACAAATAATTACACATTGTTTTTTATTTTGTTGTTTTTACCTTATTTGTGTCCAAGAAACTTTTAAATAGGCCTTCTTTGTTTGTCCACACTGGAGCAATATAACCAGGGAATTTGGCAGACTCCCAGATCCTGGCAGCAGCTGCCAATAAAAGCTCGCTGAGCAAGTACAAAAAATGAAATCACACAATATCATTTTTAACTTTGATTAAGTTGTGCTGAATTGCTCCAAGGGAGGTAATGGCAAGCTCCGAGGGGTTAGGACCAGCCCGGGATGTGAAGGATGTTTATCTTGCAAGTGTTTGCTTTGGGCTGTGTATGTAGTTCCCACTGCTGGGGAAACACTTTGTCAAAAGCCCGCTATTAAAAGAGTTTGGGGAATAAACACTGCAACAATGGGAACAAATAAAAACCTTTATCCCGTAATGTGCATAGCAAGCCACTGTCAAATATAAAAGCTGAATATGCTTTAAAATACTCCAAGCCATGCAACAAGGGAGCTGCCTTAGGTTTGCCAGCGAGTGGCTGAGCAATGCCAGGGCCGTGCTCCTGGGGCTGACGTGTGCCATGGGGAGCAAACGGTGAGGGCACGGTCCCACTCCTGCTGTAGGGTGGGCACAGCAGGGCTGCTGCTCCTCTGCAGCACGGTGCTGCTCAGCCTGGGCTGCTTGGGAAACCGGCACCTGCTGCTTTGGGCTTGTGTGCTGTGAAATGTGGGGTCTGGGAGGTCTCCTGGAGAAGACACCTCTGGGAAGGGGAGAAGGGGACCTGAGGAGCGGCTTCTGGGACATTGGACTGATTCTGTCTGCCAGGCTCGTGCCTGGAGTTTGGCGTGGTGAGGAGTTATGATGGATCCACACCCATGAAGCCAATGGTTTGGGTCGGTTCACGGGTTTGTCCCTCACCTGGGGCCGTGGGGGCTGCTGGCTGTGCACTGAGCTATCCTTTTGCCTTTTGCCCCCTCTGGTCCTTGGTTGCTCTGCACTGTTTCAGCAGTTTAGGGCTGGCGTCTTTCTTGGGACATCCTTAGCTGGGTCCTGACTCTGTGACACCTCATTGAGATTTATCTCTGGGGATGTGTTCAGAGAGTTGTCAGCCTTCAGGGGCTTCACATTTACTTTTTCTTTAGGGTGCAGGCTCTTCCCCCAGGATGCCGGGGACATCAGTTTAGCCCATCCTGCTCTGCTCTGCTCTGCTCTGCTCCATGGGAGAGGCAGCACATCTTCAGAGCTGCACTTCAGGACTGCCTCACCCCTGACTTATCCTGTCCTGGAGTGAAAGCATCTTTACATGGAGGGGAGAGGACTGGAGGGGAAAATCCTATAATCCTGTGTAATTCCACCCAGCCTTGGGACCTGCTTGGACACCTGCCATTATACTGGAGGGTTCCAAGGACTCAGTCACAAAATCTGCTTTTTCCTAGCCTGACTTCTGGCAAGTAGGACTAGCTGGGGACACAAAGTAAAAGTCTTTCCCCCTGCACTGGTGTCCAAAATGTAAGTACTTTCCAAATTTTCTACATCCCTGCACTGCCCTGCAATAGATGATCTCCCTATTCCCAGCCTCTCTTCACTTGAAGCTGTGTCCTTGCCCAGCTCCAGTGTTTGTTAATCACATCCTCTCCCTGGACATTTCTGATAGCCTTCCTGTTTGCAGGCCTAGCTTTGTTGCCTGCAGTAATTCCTCCTGAAAATCTTGGGTCCCACAGAGAGCTCTCTCTCAAGTCAGGAAGCATTTGTGCTTCCTGGTTTGCATGCAGATGCCAAAGTTCTCAGCTGTGGAGCAGAAGTCTCTATTCTGTCCTCCATACTTTGGTTTCAAGTGAAAAAACACCCCAAGCCCCAACAACAAAAACAAAATCCCAAAGAATTGTATTTGTTTTCATTCTTCCAGTTGATGGAGTCTCAGTGTTCATCAAATGACTCTTCAGCCTTTGCATTCCTGGGGACATCATTCTCCAATGCCTCAATTCACATGCTTTTTATCACAGAGAGGCAGTAAAATTAATTGCATTTTTGTTTGTTTCCCTTTATCCCATCACCAGCCCATTACATACAATGTGCTTGCTTCCACATTGGTCTGAAAGTTGTTTGGTTTGTTTTTTCTCAAGAAATTCATCACTCCCATAAGTTCTGACACTGGTTTGCTTTGTTTCCAAGTAGTGTCCCTACCAACACATTGCTCCAGAGCATCTCTGGTGTGACCCACACCATCACATCTCACAGACACACAAGCTGATTTACCTTACATGCTTTATAATGGAGATTTTTCTTTTTAAACTCAAAGAAAGAGTGAAAACTGCAGTGAAGATGTGGATTTTAACTGGGGTTATATATTTCACACAGAAGAACCACTCTGTGTTGATGCCTGAAAGCAGGCTACCTGAAACAGGGGCCAGGACAAATTAGGAAGGAGTATAAAAAGAGGACAAATTTATTCAAGGCCTTCGAGGTACATTTGGGCAAGCAGAGTCTCCCTCATGGGACTACACCCAAAATGGACCCTGGGTCACGAGCCCTTCACCTTTTATGAGTTCTGTCCCATTAGCACATTGGCCCCTAATTCTCCAATCATCCCTTAGGTGATGATGTTAACCACCCCAGGCTCACTCCCTCCATTTCACTATTTTTTACATATTTTTGGGCCCTAGGGCAATGAATGTGTCCTTGGATTTTCTGTTCAGAGGGATTGTTTTGGCTAAAGGTGCTGGGAACAGAGGTTTTAGCACTTTGTAAGAAGCACAGAACTACACCAAGTTACAGACACATGAAGAGCAAAAAACCAGAATTATTAAGGCATCAGTGTGGGGCTACAGATCAGTCCTTGCACCAGGAGCTTCCTTGAGGGTGGTGAACTTGCTGCTGATAGGAAGGGGGTGATCTCACTCCAAATGGGAGCATCTTGTGCTGGTGACACCAACTGGGGTGTCAGCAAGGTCCTGAGAAACTCACCCCAGCTGACCCAGCAGAGGAACTGGGGTGAGTAGTTTATGGCTCAGCAGAGACCCATTGCTCCTTTGCCCAGAAGCAGCTTCTTTAAAACCCTCACCTAGGAATTGTTTAAACAGGACCTGGCATGAGGGTCTGGCCAGACTGGTGTCCCTGTGGGCAGCCTGGCTGGAGATCTGCCAGCCAAAGGGTGAAGGACACACCTGATGTGAAAAACTTATCCCAAGGCTTTGAATGAGGAATTCTTCTTGTGTGAGAGCACCAAGGAGACACATTTACTCTCATTGGTTTTCTTTATGAAAACCCGCAGGTTTTCTTTGGCTGCTTCTTTAGCACGTTTGAAAACACAAGGAACCATTTCTTAGGGAGCAGCCAACGAGCCCTCCAACTCCCAGTGCGTTTCCATTGACTTTCACATATTTTTGTCATATTTCTTTTGGCCTGTGCTATAATTTAGGCACTTGCTTCTATACCTCTTTGGTAAAGGTTTATATGAAACTAAAATCTTATGGTGCTTTGCTGTGTAGGCTTGGGCATGGCTAAATTTTTTTAGGATCTTCAGCTCTGTTAAGTTTTTTGTATGCTGCATAATGCCATTGCTTAAAAGCTCTGCTTTTGCAGTAAATTAAATGGGAGCCTGTTTGTATTCCTTGTGTTTCCTGTTGCAGAAATGCCAGTAGTCATGAGGAAAGCTTCACCAGCAAAGGCTTATGCAACTGGAATTTTTGCATATTGGTGTTTGAAATGGCGTCTAGTTGAGCCAGGGGAGGTTTATATTAGGTATGAAAAATTTCTTCACTAGAAGGGTGGTCAAGCATTGAAACAGGCTGCCCAGGGAAGTGTTGGAGTCACCATCTCTGGAAGTGTCCAAAAAAATGTGGCACTTGGGTTTAGTGGTGGACTTAGCAGTGTCAAATTGCTGGTCTGACCTGATGATCTTAGAGGCCTTTTCCAATCTTAATGGTGTGGAGGTTTGTAATTTTTTTTTTTTTTGGTTGGTTTTATTAAAAGTATTTCTGTCCTATTGTGATGTCTTATGACAGAGACAGAGACAGAGACAGAGCTTATGCTCTTTGACAGGAACTGCGAATCTCACCCAGACTCTCACTTGACTCCTGGGGTTGCAGCTTGAGGAGCAAATCACCAAGGGCACGTTGATCTAGAGAGAGCTGGAATCAGTATGTGGCTGTGAAACTGAACATAAATACACAAGACTGAAGAGCTGGAGTGTTTACCCACCCTGCCATCCCCTTTTATAGCCGTGTCTGACAGAGCTTGAAAGGATATTTATATTGGAGCCAGCTCCCATTAAGAGAATTGAACTTCTCCCCTCTACCCCCTGAATGTGGTATCAAAACACCTCAGCAGAATAAATATAACAACTATAAAATGTACTATTTACTTTTGACCCTTTTTTTATTTACTTTACAGCACATTTGCCTAGTTAAACCACTGGCCACTCACTCCAGCCGTGCCTGTGGCAGGGCAAACTCGTGAAGCCATGGTTAGAGGTGAGGTCCTTCTGCTTAATTTTTTTTAGCAGCTGAAGTTTTTATTTGGTGACGTATTTGTAACCAGATGCTTTTCAGCCCATGGTGAAGCTGGAGCATGGAGAAACCTGCTGACCTCCACAGTGATGTGTACACCTTCCCACAGCCGTGGGGCTGCTGGGCCTGGGGCTTTCTGCTGAAGACCCTTCTCAGTGCTGAAAACCCTCTGGGGGCTTGTGTCCTCACCCAGAATTTGGCACATTTCCCCTCCTCTGACATCCCTCTTAGAGGGTCCTTTCACACTCAGAGGATGAGGGGGGTTTACTCTTGATGCATGTAGCTTTTTAAAACTGGGGATACGTGCTTGATGTAAGTTTGTTGCCTTGCTCTTTGCCTGGTCACTGGGGAGGGAAAGGCATTTCCAGAGGGGGATTCAACCTTCTCAGCATCCTTCTTTAAGATGGGATAAATCAAACCCCAGAAGGGCTGAGGGGGGACTCAAAGCTGGTTTTTGCAATGCCATGCTGCAAGGCCGGGCTGACTTTCACAGTCATCAGAAATATCTCCACAAGGAGTTCTTGAAGGAAGTTAGACTGGTGGTGGTAAATCCAGAGCCATCCCAGCACCACTCTGATCCTCTGGCCTTTTCTCTCTTACGTCCCCGTGGGGCTGGGTGCCGTGTACCTGCACCAGTGTCACTGAGGACCACTGCCCCAGGGTCCTTGGGGACTCTCTGGTCCCACCTGGTTGTTACAGCCAGCCACAAGATTTCTGCCAGAGAAACAAAGCCAATCTCTGCCTATACCTGTATAACGTGAAACTGCAGAGCAAATTTTCACATGCATGCATAGATAATCAGAAATATCAGGACATTCAGAATAATAAAAAATCGATGTATTTTCATACACTGACATCAGCAGTGCTATAACTTTCCTGGCTCTCTTGCAGGGCAGAAAGCCTACAGAGATCTGAATTAGCTGGTTCATGTGCAGCAGCCTCTTCATATCTCAGTGTTATTACAGCTCACCCTTAAAGAAGAAGATTAGCACTCCACTTAACAGTTCTTTATATGGCAACACACCATAAATTAAATTCAGTATAGAAGGAAGTACATGCATGCCTGGACCTCTGAGCCTTTCTGTTAGGAGTAGAGCTATATTCCAGATAAAGATGCTATAATAGCTCTGGGCTTTGCCACAATTAAATCATCTTCAGGCTTGAGCTGTCATCCGAGACAGATTCACTTTCTCCTGAACAAAGACACAGACAGAAATTAGAATAGGCTATAGTGGGGAAACTGGCCAAGTACCTTACTTTCCAAGCAAACATTGGAATTGGGATGGATGAAGGTATGAAGTGTCTGTGACAAATACAGAAAACCATGAAGAAGCTGCCATGTGTGGGTGGGGAATGGAGGGATTTGGAGAACCCTCTTAGCAGTGGCATTCTCTAGAAATTGTAGAGAGTAGCTTTGGATGCTGCTTTTGTGCCAGTGAGATCAGCATCTGATCTTGGGATTGAGACCTCAGGCATCCAAAGGCTGAAGATGACCCCAGTGAAGTGCTTCTGGGACCTACAGGAGGTTTAATGAAAAGGCAGTAGAAAAACAGGGAACAGTGGCATTAATTAAAATTATTTCCAAGGTCTATCACAGCTTCTCTGTCACTGGAAGTATCTCAAGCTCCAGAAATACTCAGCCAGTGCAGATTCTGATATCATGCACTGACATAATGCAGATGAGATTCAGGTGGCTTGAGCAGTCTCCAGTGGGGTACACCCTCACTCTGGTGACTGTAACCACAAATAAAATAAAGGGGACAAAAAAGCTCCTGCAAGGAGGACAGCCTGACAAGAGAAGGCAGACTGGACTACCAGACTACACTAAATAACCAAAGCCTGGAAATAATTAATAAAAAGTAGTGAACTGAGTGGGAAGCGCTGGTGTGACTTGTGGAACTCACTGCTGCCGGACACTGAGGGCTGGGAACTTATTCTGAGGCAGAAAATGAGCAGACCTTGAAATGAGGTGGGGAAGATCTAGTTTCTGGTTTCTCACCTCTCCTCTTGCCTTCAAGAGAATCCTGAAATTTAACCTTCATGACTGTGTCTGTAGATCATCCCCTCTTGGGACAGGAGTGGTCTTGGTCATCGGCTTTCTCATGCTGGCTTCAGTGGGGGCAGGTGCAAGACAAAGCTGAGGGCCCTGTATGACACCATGGGTGTGAAGAAATGCTTCAGTTCCTTTTTTCTTCCTTCATTAAACCACCCAAAAAGAAAAGAAAGAGCTAAAGGTGTTTAAATCCCGCTGTGAAGCCATCCTGGGCTGGGGAAATTGGAATGGGGTAACAGGTAACACCCCAACTCCTCTGCACAGCCAGGAGAGGTAACAAAGGAGCATATATATATATACACATACACACATATATATAGACACACCGATATATAGGTCTTGTAGTTACAGACACTTCTAGAGTGTGGTCACTGTACACTGGCATTGAAATGCCAATTACATATCCCTGCAGCCAAGGAGAAATGGAAACAGAAGTGTATTTCTGCCTCTTGTTAAAAAGGCTCACTTTCAAATACTGGGCCGGATCCTGACCTCAATTACTCTGAGTGGCCTCTACACTGTAAGTGAGGTGGTTTGGTTTAGCTGTGATATTGAAACAGGAATCTGTCTTGTTAGATGCCTTTATATTTTAATCTAAATATCAAAGCCTTGGAAAGGATGGTTGATCTTTAAAATAGTAGATGCTCTTATTAATTGTTCCAAGTGTGGTTCAAATTTGGTTGTAGAATTCATAATTTAAAGGAACGTGTATATTTTAGTCCATCCCAGATTCAGCTGCAATTAGCATTCCATTAATATGCTGATTTATTCCCATACAGTGCCTTGTTACTCAGAGAGCAAGGCAGTGAACAAGATCAAAGACACGTGGTCCTGGCACTTCAGCATCTCCTGGGAAATCTCTGCTCCCTCCTGCCAGGAATTTTTGCAGTTGTGGCTCTGGGACTTGGTTGTTGCTGCTCCTGGGAACCCAAAACTGTGGTGTCCTACTGCATGTAACTGCTTACCCTAAAGTGATTAAAGCAATTCCTCAGGAGGGACAAAGCGTTCCACCCACACGACCTACTGGAAAACCAATTCCTGGCCCATGCTGCTTTCTTGTGCCCCAGCATCTTGTGGGAGGCCAAGGACACTCATGGGACTATAGACAGGGTATTTTTCCATCTGGGATTCCAATATGGATGCAGCCACAAGGTGCAATTTGTTCTCCAGGAGCTCTGTCTAATGAATGCTGGTGGGGTCTGGCTCAGCAGGTCCTGCTCTCTGCAGTGGAGAGGGAGAAATTTATCCTTTCCCTTATGTTCACTGGTCCATGGCTCCTGTAGCAGCAAAACAAACACAGATTTGTTGCAAAAACATACAGGCTAGGTTAGGACAGTTTGTTCCATTTTTTTTGTGCATCCAGCTCTTCCTCCCACGTTTCTGTGTGTGTACCACGGTGCAGATGTGAACAGCTGCTGTAACCTCCTCGGTGGTGGCTTTAGCACTGGGGCCATGCAGGACTGTCCTTTCCTGTACAAACCTCAGTGTCAGGCTAACTCAGTTTTGAGGATATGACATTTCCAGCTCATTTTGGGGGATGTTCACTCTATCCCACACTCATGTCTAGGGTACTGGATATCCTATACAGCTGAGTCCTTCAAAGGCCAGCCCAGGGAATTTGAAGTGATGGGTCATGGGGCAGGGTTTTGTCCCAGACCAGAAGACAGAGGCAAGAAGGGTTATTTTTCACTTTTGCTTTCCTCTGTGAGTATGGGGCATTCTCTGCTTGCCAGCATTATCTTGGAGCTTTGTCTTACAAATCCCTTCCTATTGAATTTCACAGAATCATAGAATATTCTGTGTTGGAAGAGACCCACAAGGATCACCGAGCCCAGCTCTTAAGTGACTGGCGCAGAGACCTGGGTGTCTCCTGCTCTCTTCCACTGGCACATTTGAGTGATTTCCCAAGGTTTTCTGCTGTAGGATGTAAGCTGGCCCCGTAAGTGGCCCTTGGAAGCACAGCAGAGACCACTGCACACCCAGGTGCATGGAGGAACTGTGCCATCTGAGCTGGGTGGATGTTTATAGGATGCTGGAGGCACTGACCCTCTTCGTTTGCTTTTGGAAAAGTAGCAATGACCCCATGTTGGCTGGGAAACTGTGAGCAGTGGCCACAGGCTGCTGTCACCAGCTGCTTTTACAGCTCTGCCCAAGGTTTTTCCTCTGTTTTACATCATGGAAGCAGTGTACAAGGATCATACACCCCTGAAGAGCTTTTTTCTCCAAATACATAACAGTGCTACCCGAGAACAAGATTACAGCTACAAATCACACCCCTTTTGCCTCCAGGAGTACAAAGCCTACCTCCCTGCTTTTAGTGCAGCACACCAGCTGTATATGACTGCACATTAGCTTTTCTAGCCCCAGAGGTGCTGTTCTGTCTGCCACCTTCTCTTTTCCACCCTAACACCTGCACGTTATTTTTGTCCCTTGTTTTTCTCAGCTGTGGCTGGAAGGAGGAGGCACGTTCCTGCGGGCAGAAGGGGCTGCACGTCAGAGGAAGCTCTAGATGGTGCTGCTGTCCCGGGAAAGCAAAGCTGCGATCTTTATTCACCGATAATAAAAACTCCTGTAAAAGCAGTGTAAAATGAGAAAGTCAGAGGGACTGAGACAACCAGGGCAGCTCAGAGCTGCGGAAGGAAGCACCTTGATGGGTAAATCCCGAGCGCCAGGGCCAAACACTGGTCAGTCAAAAATGGGATTCAGAGAGACTGTGTGATCATGGACCACTGTGGGATTCACTGGGACAAGGTATTCTCCTTTGGCTGTCCTCTGCAGACCCTGCCTGCCTGAGGTGAAGCAGGATAATGCTTTGCCCTTGCCACTGCTTCCTAGACACATGCTGGAGGCTCTGGGAGGAGATACAGCACACCACAAGAGTTCAGAAATATCTGAACTTCAGAGGAATATCTTCCTAATCCCCATTGACTGGTTTAAACCCTAAGGATTTTTACTTCTTCCAAACATCTTATTTTTTGTTTGTTTAATACTGGCTCTTGCAACTAGCTAATCTTGTTAGCTGTAAGTGCAAGTCATTCTCTTCTGGATTCCTGCTGGATTTGTTGTGTATGGGAAGAAAATCACAAGGAGTTGAATTATCATGGCATAATGAACTACCACTTCTCCACTGAGCTGTGGCCATTTGTGAGTTCTTAGCCTTCTGCACAGCAAAGCTCAGCAGCAGTTTTAGCCAAGATTTAACCTGCATTTACAGAAGGGTAAGGTCTCCCTAGCACCAGAATGTTTCAACATCATCCAGTGTGCTAAGGAGCAAGCCATGATCTGCTTATTCCCAGACTCTTGGTAATGCCCTGTAGCAATGAGTTTCACAGGTCAGTTGGACAGTATTTGAAGTATTTCCTAATGCTGGTAACATGTCTGTGGATGGCCAGGTTCCTCCAGCTTTCCTGTAACCTTCTAGCTCATGCAAAAGAGAGCCAAGATGACCACACAGAAGCTTGGACTCAACAGCTGTGAGCTGCCAGGAGGTTTTCTGCCCCAAAATTCATGTCTAGCACTGGATACCCTCACTCTTTGTGGAGATGCTTGAAGAGGAGCTTCCTGAGCCCTTCATCTGTCCTGTGCACAGTGCTGGGATTTGTACCACTGCAGCAACAGTTTGGGGTGGTTCAGATTGGGCTTTTTTTATCACATGGCTCAAGGAGTGCTAGGTAATGCTTCAGCTTCAGAGCTGAGTCTTTAATTCAGGGCTGGCAGCACTCCACAAATCCTGAATAACACCTTCATCAGACCCTTCAAGTAAATCGAGACAGCCAGCCTGCCTCAACTCCATTTCAGCCTTGCAAAGATTTTTTCTTCTCTGCCTCCCCTCTCTCAGAGGAAGTTTATATCAGAATACTGCTGAAATTCAAGATCCTTCATCTGCCCCCCCCACAAAAAACAGAGGCACAAAAGAGGCATTAAAGACACCGAACATGCAAATAATCGAATGTTTTCATATGTGGAAGAATGGTTGCTTTTAGTAACTCATCCCAGAACACGAGGGCATTAGAGGTTTTGGAATGAGCGCCTCCCAACAGCATCAATAAGGGGAAAAGGTCCAAAAAGTAAGCTAAACAGTGCTGCTGCCTGAATATAGCCTTTCATTCAGCTCTCCCCACACCGTTTTATTTGGAGTTTTTTTGATAAATGATGGAATTTGTATTTTTTGGCTCCTGTTCAAGAGTTTATATTTTCATTCTATAATTTCCTTAAACATTTAATTTCCTACATTAGTTGACAGTCTCTTGCATCTATCATAAAATTAGTTCTGGTGCTTCTGTGCCTGTGCTGGGAATTTATTTTTTCATTTTTGTTATTGAAGAGGCGGAGAGAGAGAACCCACCTGCGAGTAGATGCTGTTGAACACTGACCTGCAGTTTTGCAGGTGATATAGGAAGACATAATGGATAAAGAGATATTTGAGTCAAAGACCTCCAATTTAAGTTATTAGAGAACGTTCTGTTCTGCTTGGCTGTGATACTGTGGCCATCTCCTACAGATCTGGGCCCAGATGTGATAAATGCACAGGAAACAGTTTTCTTGCAAATGCAGCTATTGACCTGTGCAAGTTGCTGCTTCAAGGAATTGGTGCCACTCTTAGCCATCAGGCAGCATTTCTTTGAGGTGTCCCCATTCCTCCTCCATCTGTGCTGTTCTTCCTTCCCAGTGCTGCCTCTGCAAACAAGGTGCTCCTCTTTCCAGGCTGACCTTTCCTACGGTGGTGGAGCCAGCACATCTGAAAAGTGGGAATCCCCAAAAACAATATGAGGAGATATTTTTTAGGTCTCCAGGGCAAGAACTCATTTAGCATGGAGCATCAAAGAAGGTGCTCAGCATCCTCGGAGGAGAGGCAGTGGCAAGGTCTTGGAGTAGACACAGGAAACAACTGTGCAGAAAACACATTTGTTAGGGATAGGGTAAAAAACGTGAGAGGTAAAATTATCCTGAAAAAGTGTCAATAGGGAGAAGACCACAAGAGTGGTTTTACCTGATCTGTCAGCCAACACTGTACCTTTCTCTGCATGACTGATACCAAAGGGGACCCCTACCTGAAGCTGGGGCCAGCAGTCAGCACTCAGGGTGGCTCAGGCTGCAGTTGTCCCTGACTGTAAGTGTGTTTGCACATTTTTTCTCGGAGTTTGTGATGGCACTTTGCATCTGGAAATTCTAATTCCTACAGTCCTGCGGAATCACATACATTTGACTCTCTTCAAATAAACTGAGACAAGAGTTTTTTTGAGACAAAACCCCTGACCTTGATGCCGCAAGTATACTTTTTTGTGTTACTGCAGGAGACAGAAGTAGTCAATTTGATTTCTCTGTTACCAGCAAATTATTCCCCACATGGAGTGACTCCTCATCAGTTCCTGCTGGGCAGCTGTCAGATGGATTTGAAGATACAAAATGTCAGGATTTGTCCCAGCTTATCTAAATTGTGCATTATTAAGGTTACTGAAAAGTCAAGAATTTGTGATTTCCTTGATACTTGGCTGGAAAGAAAGCCACGTGCTTCACCCTTTTGCAGCACAGAGGACTGAGACAAGGAAAAAGCAGTGAAGTCCTGGACTGATGTGGGATCAGATATCTGAATGGTAGATGACACAGCAGTGGGACCACCAATAACCCACCCCATCAATAAGTCAGGTGCTTTCTGACCAAGTTACAGGATTTCTAGGATTTAGGTCTGGTCAGATGGGTCTGGTCTCATGAACATTCCTGGTTCTTGTAGCAGCCTGAGCTTGCCACCATAGTCTCCAAGGAAATCTGACCTGGTTTGAATTTAAACATGAGAGATAAAGGCCTCCTCCCAGTTAATATCAGCTGATACTTGCTCCAACAGATATCTTGCCCTGTCTTTTAGGAAGTAAAATCTTCCACTGACTGGACCTTAAAATGTGTCATATCTTAGTGGGAACGATCTGATGGAACACATAACAAATTCTCTTTTTTCGTTAAGCCCACAACAGGCACAGATGTTTGTGCCCACCTTTGTCCCTGGCTGCCCACAAGACTTTGGCTCATGGAGAGACCTGCAAGAGCTCTGGGAGAAAGCAATGTGCATGCCAGCCTGCCCAAAATGGTGCTCATGCCTGGAGGGGTCTCTCATGCACAGCTCTAGGATGCAGATCATGTCCCTCTGTCCTTGCTCCATCAAAAGATTCACTAAATCTTCACAGGTTTTTTTACCTGAGCAAGGGCTTCACAGTCCATTTCTGTTGGTGGCTGGATTTCATCTCCTCCTTTTCTGCACAGTGTGCTGGTTGTCTCCTCCATCCACTTCTTGTTCATCAGGCTGGGATATTAGAAGAGCTGTGTGTGGTCCTGGCCAGCTAGTGATCCACACTTGCTCCAGGAGAAATTGAAGTTTCAAGGAAAAAGTGTGTGTGTGTGGAGTGGGACTTATTTTTCTTGATACCAAAAACGTCTGGAAAAATGAAGTTAGGCAAAGAAGTGCCTGCAAAAGCCACACATCACCTGAATTCCCAGAAAGGCAATGGCTGGAGAGCACAAAACAATATGTGGGAAAGTACCAGAAGTGGAAAATGTACAATAGTGGTTTTTAGGCCAGACATGTTTGAAAAATTGGCACTCACAATCAGTTCCACCATCCTTTTCTTCCAGGTGAGGTGAAACGTGATGCTGAGACTGGCCAACAGGAAAAGGCACAAGGGCTCTTGTACTGCCGAGAATTTTTGTTACAGCTCTGTGTTGAGGAGGTTTTTCCCCTTTCTTCCAAAGATGACTTTTTTCCTGATGGCCCTACTTGCTGCTGTGCTCCCTGACCTTCATCTTCTCTGGAAAACTCTGTGGGGCAGGGCTGAAACAAATGACCACAAGAGGAGGACAGGTTCAGTGAGAGAGCTTGACGTCTTGAAGATGGTGACAGAGGGAATAGATGGACAGATGCAGCCCCCAGAATGGATCCAGGCCCAGGACATGCTGATGTGGACAGACATTCCTGCCCATCTGTACCATGGGGACAACAGCAAGGCTGCAGTTCTGCTCTGTGCAGTTTGAGGTGGGGATGTCTCTGGAGTGCTGACAGGCTGAGAAACTGATACAGCTGGCTAAGAATTGCCCATCATTTATGCTAAAAAATAAACAAGGCAAACAATGCTGAAAAGAAACATTTGGGCTCAGCTGTGTTGTGCATACAGGATGGAGATCTGATGGTGTCTTACACAAACCAAGACATTGGCTGGATTAGGAATTCTGTGCTGAATTACTGCCTTCTGCCTTGTTGGATTTCTGTGGGACCTGGTGATGAATTTTGGGTGGGAAATCCTGGATGTTCTGAGCTGGTCAAAAAAGGAGCCTAGTACCACAAGCCACTTGCATGGAGACCACTGGGCAGCTCAGCCAGGTGCAAGTTCAAGTCTGAAACACGTCAAAATGACGTACAAAATGCTGCTTCCCAGAACACTTCATCCTATGAAAATGGTTTGATATTTCAACATTTTGTCCCCAGTCATAACGGAAACAAATACTAAAATATTGGAAATTCCTGTGGGATGAAATTCCTGTGAAGCTCATTTTTGCACTTAGTGAAAGTAAATACAAAAATGCCTTGTGGGTGGTTTTTTGTTTTTCCTCCCTTAATTAAAATTTCCTGATTTTTCCACAGTGTCAGGGATGGTTTGAAGAGCTTTCTCCCTTCAAGAGTCATTGCACACAAATAGGCCTTGATATTTCCCCACAGTGAGGAGGGAGATGTGTGTGGAAATCCAGATTATTAGTGAGCATAGTCCAAGGGTGGGGAACAAAGCCTTCTCCTTGTGTGGTTATGAGCACCTCTTTGCAGAGTGCTGATTGTTGCTCACTGGTTTGCTCACTGCTTTGAATCAATGTGATACTGTCAGGAACAAACAAAGATATGCATTTTTAATTCATTTTCTTCCTGGCGTCTGTAAAATGTGGTGCTTTGTTGGAAACCTTTTCAGTTCACTTTTAATCGGAGTGTGGGATGTCAGGAAATATTCAGATTTCAAGCCTTGCACAGTGGCAGAATTCACATTCAACGGTGTCTGAGGGAAGGTTGCCTTTGGCCAGCAAGGTGTTCTCCAGCCCTGGCACTCATCGTGGGCATTTTCCTTCTCCCTGGTGCCCAGCACAAGTGATGTGGCTGGTAAATTTATTGCTACCTTGTTTGGCAAGAGTTTAACACCAGGCTGGGGCTTTACAAGCAACTGGCATTTTTGGCAGGTTTAGTCCGTGTGTCTCCTGAGATTTGCAATTTGAGGTCCAAACTTTAATTTTTGTTTGGCTTCAGTGTCCACAAATATTAGTAAGTTCAGATGTGACCTTTTGCTCCAGAATGTGCCTTTCCCATCAGCCAAGGACCCTTATTCTCTCTGAAACTCAGCAGCAAGAAACTCCTTTTACTCCATACAGCAAAGAGCAAGGGAGCAACAGGGCCATTGTATCTCCATCTCTCGATATCCTGCTCCAACTTCTGCACCTTTGTTGTGTTTGGAGTTTGCATGTGATCCTCCAAAGGGGGCAAGTCTGGGGGCTTCTGTGGTATCAGGGTGGATTGATGCTGCATGGTTTCCCTGCTTTTGCTACTCTCCAGGATTAGAACTCTCCTCAGTGAACATTTCCCAGCTCAGAGCCAAGGAAGCAATTTAGGATGGCAGGCACTCAACACAAGAGCACTGTTATCTTCAGCACAGACTATTCCCTGGCATTTCCAGCACATTACAAACCTGTTTATTATGTTTGACCTTGGAAAAGAAAGTATTACATATAAGAACAAAGTCCCAGGCTCATAATAGTGGCAAGATATAAGCACAATATTTATAATGTGGTGAGCATGGGGAGACACAGAGGGACATGAACCCAAGGCTCTTTGTATGTCTGGGGGACTGTGACCCCACACCACCACAAGTTCAGAGAGGTGACATTTCCGAGTGACTTCGAATCCACTCGCACACACAGATTCTCCTGAAAATTCCTGTGCTTCCTGTGTATCTAATTTGGGATTTGTAGGACAATACTGCGGTAATCTGAGCAAGTGGTTTTGGGTGTAGGCCCTCTGAAGGAACTGGGGTGGCTCCACACAGCTGCTTGTGAGCCCCCCTCTGCAGGCTGATAGGGAACAGCCTTTCCTCAGGTGCCTGCTGCTGCTAAGGAGTGACCACTGCAGAGACAATTTATTTAGGGGAAAAGCTGGGAAAATGATGTGTCCAAGTCAAGGACATAATCCAGAGAGTCTCTTTAGAAGGGGCAATACCTGCTGCAAGCCAGGGCATCTGCCTTAGCACAGGGCTGGGTGGCTCATGATGATGCCTTGCATAAAGGGGTCCACTGCATCCTCCCTCCCCAGTGTTGCTTTTTGTCTGGTAGAAATATGAAGCAGGCATAGCAGTAAAGGGGAAAATGGTACTTACTTTGGTGTTTAATGGATTCTAGGTGCACAGCTCTTCACAGGTGAAAATATGCTGAGATGCATACTCCCATATAAAGTGTATACAATTTAATGGACTTTGCAAATTAGCATATTTACTTAAAATCTTTCAATAAGAAACTTAATAAATGAAGTAATTGTTTCTTTATTCTAATTACTTTTTCTTAAATGAGACTACAGCTTAGTTTAGAAAGTATGTTCCAGAGAAAGGCTTCATTTAAGGTTGGAGCTTCTAGTTTTGAGATAGTATAGAGATCTTGGCTTCTTACTGTGAATGTTTGGTTTTCTCGCTTTGCAAAACTCTCAAACTAAACTAAATATTAGACTACAAAAATTACAAGTATATGGGGCTAAGGTACAAGGAGTGTGTAAAGGGTACAAGGAAAGGGAAAGAGTATAAAAATGTATAAAAAGGGTTTAAAAATGACAAAAATCATCAGGCATCACCAGCAAACTGCAGTCTGTTCTCCTGACATGGTTGGAGCAGTGTTGGAGCAGGACCATCATATCAGCAGGTGACAAAGCTGTTTGGCTGCAGACAAGCCATTTTTCTTGTCTCTGCAGAAGAGCAGGCAAACACAGTTTTCACAAATGCCATTCTGGGCAGGAGAGGTGCTGCCTTGGGAAATGCACATCACACAGGATTCATGCAAGTTTGACAACAACTGACATGAAGCCTCAGCTCTTTTATTAGCCAGAACAGCAAAATCAGTAGAAATGCTGCCTCCCTTTAGCCACTTCAGCTTACTAGAATAATCCTTTCCATCTACACCAGGGTTGAGCTTATACCTGTCTGTTCCAATTCCTTTGGTTCTTGGGAGCATTTAGGAAATGTCAGGCAGCAAAAAATATTGAGTCATGTTGGGGTTATTTCACTGCATGGCAAAATAACTTGAGGCACAGACTTAAGAAACTGTTAAGACTTTTCTCAGCCTTGATCCCCATTAAAATGCACCATGTGGTGTTATTTTAGTGCAACATGTGCTACAGTCCCTCGGTAGCCATGCTGTCAATATTATGATACAAAAGTACCTTAATGCTAGAATAAGCGCAAAATAACTACAACTTCTCTATAGAATAATTAAACTTTGAAATCCCATGTGCATGGGGAGATTTCATCCTCAGCTCAGGTGTGGTAGGGCCAGGAGAGCAGGTCTGATAAATGAGGGATCCTGGGAAACTTCTATCTGCTGACAGCAGCTTCACACACATCCTGAGCCCGTTGCTGCCATGACCCAGCCAGTGAGAAAAGTTGTTGTGCCAAGCCCCTTTCAAGTCACTTCACTTTTTTTTCTGACATTTTTCTATTCAGTACCCAGAAACTAGTTACTCTTTCGTGCAACAAGCAGTATCTAACATGATAAGAATCTAATCTTCATTGACTTCTGGAAAGTTAATGTTAGCTAATGGCTCAGAGAAGGGAGACATTGCAGAAGACATTAATAAAAGTCACACAGATATGCTACCAGAGATTTGTTTTTGTGATTGTCTTGAGACTGCTACAATTTGAGTTTCAGTGTCCTCCCCAGACACAAAAATAGTAGATAGGTCAAGCATCAGAACAACATAACCATTAAAAGAATAAGAGGAATGGAGAGGTGGCTTCTTAGCTGGATGCAAGTGGTGAGATATTGGTATGCTGAGCACGAAAAATTTGTCAACAAATTCAAAGAGCCCAGGGGTGGGGGATGACTGATATGGCCAATGTAATCTTGGGAGCACACTTCAAAAGGTGAATGCATGGGATGCTGCCAGGCACCGTGAGAGAAGACAAGTAGTAGCAGCTATTGCTGTCTATGAGATTTTCCTAAGGGAACAAGATGCTCGGGAGGCGAACAGTGAGTCCCCACAGTCTTGCTCATACAAGCCTTTTCCAGGACAGCCCCTCTGCTCCCCTTACTCTCACAGGCACAGGGTGTGCATATCACAGGTTGTGCTCAGATGATTTGCCCTGTCAATGTGTATTCCTCCCCTGTGTATGGACAGACTCAGCTGAAGTGTTTGGAGCTGTAAATGCACTAAGAGTGGAGAAAGCAAAGCTGATGCTGATGGCTGGGAAAGAAACTTTAAAAAGAAGTCTTTTAATATATCTGCTCCTCCCTCAGGCATTGAGGAGTTTGCTCCCTGTTCCTTTAGGTTCCCTGGCATGCTCTGGTGCATGATTCAGAGCAGACCTGTTCTTCCATGTACAGCTCACCCTACTCCAACCTGATAGACTGAGCAGTCCACATGGTGACGGAAACAACTCCAGGAGAGCTGTCCCACCTGGGGAGCTGCTCCTGCTGGACTCTGCATCATTCCTTGTATTAGATTTGGCTTTGAGAAGCCACCCACTGCCTCTTGAAGGTTGCACTGACTGTCCATGTGCGTCCTCCAGTGGAAGACACTCCCCAAGTGTCTCACAGATCCCCCTGTGAGAAACCTCTATGTGAATCCACACCTGGAGCACACCTGCCCCTGCAGTCAGTGTGCATCCCTATTTCTCCCTTACCTTCTCCTGATGGTGGGCTTTAAGCTATTGGGACCCATCCTGTAGGAGCTGGAGCGAAGTTATTCTTCTTTCACAATGCAAGGAGCTTTGCAAATGCAGAACACATCAGAGAACGAGCAGAGGTCAGCTGGTACTGAGCTGGGTGAATCAGTCACCATGCTCATTTTTCTTTGTGGTTTGTGTTTCTTTTTATCACAGAGAAGGTGGTTTTTGTTCCTGAAGCAGGGGGAGACTGTCGATAGTGCTGCAGGTATTTGCTTAACTGCCTTCCTATGAGTGTAAATCTTCCCTCCTTCTTTCCCTCTATGGGGGTAAAACATTCAGCAAATCCTCTTTTTCAGACCAGGGATCAGGTATATCAGCAGGCACAAAATGAATTTTGCATTGAGTTTGGATCTCCTCCTCTGCAGGGGTCTATGGGTCTGCTAAACTTTCACACTTGATAGCCGAAATCTGCTTGTGATTAAAGGGGAAAATGAAAAGCAGATGGCTGAGGTGAAAGGTGCAGATTGCTCTGTTTTACTGCCCTGGGAGTGAAGGGGGTTGGTATGCAGGCTGCTGTAGAGAAGCTCAAAAATGTCTTTCCTCTTTCAGAGACTGGAGGGAGCATCACATCTTCCAGACGGTGTTGATGAAGGGCCATGTTCATACTCTCCAGTCTCAGGATGCGGCTTTAGCAGCACGGCAGTTTCTCTGTGGAGGGAGCTGGGGCAGAAAAGCTGGTAATAAGTGCCCCAAATTGCCCATCACTCTCTCAGTGTTGGGCAGGGGGATAGACAGGCACCTGCTGGGGCAGTAAACCCAGTCTGTACTCTGCCCAAACTGCTTTCATGGGTGGAAGTAGCAAAGGAAAAGTGAAGTGGAGGAATCAATAAAGTGAGTGATGCCTGCCCAGGGTCCTGTCACTTCTTCCAGAGGAGGTATCTGAGACATTGTGGAAAGGTGTGACATCTTGCTGACTTTAGCAGTCCTGGAAGGAGCTGGAGGGAAAAACTGGCTGATGCAGTTGTCCAGAGTGATGGAGTGGGAGAAACAGACACCAGAGAGATCCTTTGGTACCCCATGAATCAACTGAAGTGGTAATGTCTGTAAGTAGAGGTGGAGAACTGGTTCTGCCCCCCACTTATTCCTTTCCAAACCCTCCTGGTCCACTTCTCCCAGCCCGGCTGTGTGCTGAGGCCGAGCTGGAACTCGTGCTCTGCCTGTGCCTGGTGACTGCTGACTTCAACCCAAGAGCTGAGTGAACCCACCCCATCCGACCCACACAGCCATGGCCTCACAGCCCCAGGGCCATAGTCCCCATTTCAAGTCCTACTGCATTCCTGAAGGAGAATTCCCAGCTTGGAGGATGAAGCAGTGGCCAAAATACAAGGGGGGAGTTGAGAAGTTTGGATTGCACAAGAAAAGGAAACCTTTGCCTTGACTTTTGTTCTGGGCATCAATCACCAAAACAAAGGAATGTTTTTGCATGAGTTAGAAATCATTACCAAACCTTCCTGGAGAGGCACAGCCACCACTCTTGTCTCAATCAAAATGGGCCTGATGATGACATGGGATGTCTCTCTGTCTCGCTGTCCCTTTAGCCTGGGAGTGGAGTTTAAAGCAGGTTAAACCATTGTGTTTTCACAGGCTCTCTGAAGTGCACAGCCTGAGAGATCCAACTCTGGGGCTCAGACAGACACTCTGCTCACGTCAGTAAATGAAGTGGAGAGAAATTATTAAGAGGATTAGCTGCTGGTCCAAAAGCATGTCTGCTGGGGCAGCCAAAATACTGCTGCTGGTTCATAAGCTTCCTCTTGTATTGTCTGTGATTTCATAATTTGGGGATTCAGAGTTCATAGGGGAGTTGAACCAGTGAAGCAGCAAAAGGGCAGATTTCTGTACGAGACCTCTGAAAGAAGATAAAATAAAGAATGTTATCAAAATGTAATTTGCTGTCATTATCCATGGAGCCAAATCATAGAACAGACCGAGAAGGGTCAGGCCAGGACTCTGTAGGTAACTGCAAAAGGCACGGCTGAACAGAGTAGCACCTCTTCCCTCTCCTTGCTCCACTCTGTTTATGGAGGGCTAAGCAGACATCTCACTTTTCCTGAGGCCCAGAAATATTTGCCAAAATGGTATTTTGGCTGAGTTGGGAAAAGTCCCAGGCCATGCAGAGGAGGCTTCAGCAGCTCTCCTGCCCACCTCTCCTCCCTCCTGCCAGCAATCCCTTTTTTCAAATCCTGGGATATATTTGCCCAGGACTTTGCCCCATAGCTCAGCAATATTCCTCTGAAGTCTTTTACTTCTGAGCCAGTCTATATTTCTTCTTCTCCTAGGCAATATAAAACCAAGGGTGCAATTTATTCACGTTTCCTCAGTGGTTCCTGCCAGAAAAAAGAGAAGTAAAATTTGTCCTGTTGCTTGACTGCTTGCTCCCAGCTGAGATCCTGGATCTGCATTCCCTTGAGGGCAAGTGGAGACATTTAGATCCCATGTTTAACTTAACTTGTGGCTAAAAAAAAAAAAAAGTCAGGTCTAGGCTGGCTGGCACTCTAGAATTCAGGACGATGAAGACCTCAGGGTTTTGTTTCCTAATTATATGTTGTCTATATATGAAGCTAAGACAGGATGCAATGAGCATAAATTAGAGGAGAAAAACAATTTAGACATTAGAACAGTAGAAAGGCAGTGAAGCATTTACAGCATTAGCAGTGAGATCTGCCATGACATGGATCTGTGGAAATAGATTAAATCTTGTCTTTACAGAATCATGAAATTCTTTGGGTTGGTGGGGACTTTTAAAGTTCATGTGGTCCAAACACCCTGCAATGAGCAGGGACACCTTCAACTAGATCCTATTGCCCAAAGCCCTGTTCAGCCTGATGTTGAATATTTTCAGGAGTGGGGCATCAGCCAGCTCTGTGGGCAACATGTTGCAGTGTTTCACCACCCTCATTGTAAAAAATGTCATCGTTGTGGCTAGCCTAAATCTGCCATCTGTCAGATTAAAACCATAACCTCTTGTGCTACTGCAACATGCCATGTTACAATAGATTTGCAATGTTCAAGGAGATCTGCTGCCTTTGCAGACATCCACAGTTTTCTTCATCAGTCTTTTAACTTCCTCTGGATTTATTTTATGGGTATAAATAAAAGTTACTCTGTAGTTCTTTTAAGTGTGCTAACATTAAGTTGGAGAAAAAGCAACAGACATAGAAGCAATAGAGAATAGAATGAAAAACCTCTGATTGAATTGTCAGGACTCCTATGGCTTTTTATATCAATGCTCTTCTTGTCTGAATTTATAGCCATTACCCAGACCACGACATGAAGGACACAATTTCCATGTTGATCAGAATTAAGGAATATCTGCTGGATGGACAATATTTGAGTCTTAACCTGGCTGTTCCAAAGTTGGTTTCCAGCTTTAAACAGGTTTTTATGAGTCTGTGAGTAATTTAATGTCTACCAGAATTATTTATGCTAATGTTATTAATTGTAGCTACCCAAATGCTGTTTTAAGTGCTGAGATAACATGAAATGCCTGATGCGATATTGACAGCTATGGAAAACTGCAGGAGAAAAGCCCCCTACTCTCAGGAAAAAAATCAGTAGGATTAATCCTGATCTGGCTGAAGTCCACTTATTACTGATTTCAAATGATCTGGTGTCCATGCAGACCTTCCTTCAGGTCCATAGGACCTTCCTGCAAACCTGCCTTTGTTCTACAAATGCATCTACAAGTATTCATTAGTTAGCTACAATAAATCCTTGAGTGTCCAGGAATAGACTTTGCAAGACAATAATTACTTGACAATTCCCAAGTATTGGCATTTGGGATTTCCTCTTTATGCTAGAAAATAAACTGTTTAATTAAAGGAAGAGTGGAATTAAAATGATAGAGATGAAAAGACTCTTCAGTAGGTCAGACTGTAATTGGTTCCTTAGCTCAGTGTGGTTCAATGAACTTTCCTGCACTCAGTGGCTCAATTAGCTTTGACTATCTAGGGCAGTTGTGCAGCATTTCCTAGCTAGTGTAGTGAAAAGGTTTAAAATAGAAATATCTAGAAATATCAGAGGCTTTGTGTTTTGCTTTTCCTACTCAGACTCAAGGGAGGGGGTATAAAGGAGAAAACCAATTCAGGCATTTTTGTGTATCTCTTAGAATGATGATGTTTAGACATTTGCTTAATCTTATCAGGCCAGCCAGAATGTCTGTTGTGTCTGTTTGTGTTCCCTCACAGTTATAGAAAACAGCCAGGGTGGTAGAAATTCTGAGATGATCCTACCAGAGTAGTCACAGGCTCAGCTGACTATCAAAGACCATCCCACACTTCCCCTCTTCCTGGCTCCTGGTTTTCACCTCCAAATTCAGGTGGGATTTGAAGATGATCCTCATTCTCTAGTAGCCACAAAGGGAAGATTCTGGCTTTCTCTGACTTCAGTGGGGGACCTGTAGATCCACTCTCAGGAGTGTGACTTTGGTGCTTCCCTCATATCCAGGACCCTCTCATAAAATGTGGCAATTCTGTGTTTCCCTGAATTGTATCTCCATCCAGGTATGAAACGCAAAGCAAGAAATCCTCAGATATTTCTAGACATGTCAGTTCTTTCTCACTGGACTGAAGATCTCTCAGCAGAAACATGAATCCAAGCCTGCATGCAGTGGAGTGTCCCAACCTGCAGTGCCTCAATAGCTTTAATCAAGGTCCCTCTGTGCTGAAAGTTTGAGAGATGGTAATCAAGGTGTCAAAAGAAGATAAAAGTTCGTAGGGTGAAAAGGTTTTCTTTTAGATTACTTTACCTAGATATAAATATTTCGACAACTATTTGGACACACCGAGCAGATCTGAAGGACTTAAATTCCCCCAAATCATGTCAGGTCAGCTGCACAAGAAGGGCTGTGTGCCCTGAAAGCTGATGTTTAATTCCAGCTTTACCTGCCAGAAGTTTGCCCATGGCAGACTTACACTGATCACCAGGGAGGGAGGGGCCTGTGCTCACAGCCCCCGTTGGACAGTGGAGAATTAAAGCAGGCAGAGACATCGGTGAAAGCCTGCTGTGGGACAGGAAGAATAGCAGCATTCACTGCTTTGAGGGAACCTGGCAGGATGGGCAATTCCCCTCGTATCTTGGCACTCTGGCTTCTGATCTGGGGACCCTGAAGAACTGAAGGGAAAAGAAAGAGAGGAGAAGAAAAAAAACAAACCCCAAACCTCTATTATTCAGACTTTTAAAAACCTCCATCAAAGGATTGGTTTGTGTTTTGGACATGTCTCAATGTAGGTTGTCATTAGTGACTGGCTTGCTATATTTGAATAGATGCAAGTGACAATCCAGAGCCTTTTCCCAGCCTTTTTTTTCACTCCGGTATGTAGGGAAAAAAAAGGTTCATTGCAGTCTAAAATACATCTGCAGATGGTGTGTACTCTCCTTGGCTCCAGTTGGAGCTCAGAGTGAAACACCACAAAATGCCTATTGTTACCAGCACTTTCTGCCCTGCTATGGTAAGAAGCCCTGTTTGGTCTCAGCAGATTTGGATCCCAGTTCCTGGCCCTAATGTTCATGTGAACTTTTTGGATGGCACACCAGCCTTTCTGAGGTTTGCCAGTTTCTGATTACAGGCTGGTTCTTGGGAACAAGAAACAGACCAATTGTCATCCTGCCCCAAATGTGGGCAGCATCCCAGGACCCCTGAGGTCAGCAGATCAGCAGCAGTGGATTTAGGAGGGAGTATGAAACCACAACAACTCTGATGAAGCCCTTGAAAGGTGAGTAAAGTTCATTGCCCTTCCACTTCCAGTAAGTCTGGAATTTGGATCTTGATCCACAGAGGCATTTAGGTCCCTGACTCCCAGTGGTTTCCTGGCCATGGTGCAGCTTAGAAGCTGAGTCCCTAAATAACTGGTGACTATGAGCCCATTCTCAGTGTGTTCAGATGTATCTGACATGACTTGTGTTACTGTTGTTTCCTGAGGTCCTCACTGGAATCTAGCCTCCTTGAAATAGAGACAGAGACACACAGGCTGGGATTTAGGTGGCCAAGTGTTGAAGTTTACAGTGTGGGTGCCACATCAGAGCTATGGACAATGGACAGTACAGAAAATACAGTTTCTGTAGAGTGAGACATCATGAAATAGTCACCCAAAGCTGATCTTCTGAGAAAGTCTCTGTCTCTTCATCAACTGCAAGGGAAGTTGGAGTTACACCTATGTTATTGGCATCTAAATTTAGGTAGAGGTGTCCCATTCAGAATGGGAGGCAATTCCTTCTTCAAAGAGGTCATCATGCTGTACAATTGAGGCAGCTTGAGCTGGGCTCTGAAAGGCAGAGGCAGTGAATTTTAGTTCAGGCCCAGCCAGCAGAGCCAGGAGCTGGTGCCAGTCATGTTGTTTCTCAAATTTGCCATCCACTTCCCCACTGCTGATCCCAGCAGAGAATCCACTGATTCAGACTGGGTCAGTCTGGTCTCCTTTAAGCTGAGAGCAGTAGAAATGAGACAGTCAAAGTCATTAGCCACTCCTGAAATCTTGGTCTGTCTGGTCTTCTCTCTGGTCCTCTTCCCCTCTCTCCTCTTGCTCTCTGGCTCAGTTTTTTTGATTATATGAAGTGCAAACTCTTCTTTCTTGCAGCCTTTGACCAAAACTCCAGCAAGACACTTTATTTCTGATTTCCAACATCTTTGGAGCAGATCAACAAGTTTTAGAAACCTAATTTTCCAGTGGTAGAAAATGGGAATATTTCACCTGAGGTCAACAAATACTTAGACTAGCTGAGGCTGAAGCCTTTTATCTCTGTGGTATACACCAGAGAAAGATGGCAAAATATGAAAATATTTGCTGGGTTTTGTTTCATGGATTATAGGAGGCTTTTTATTAATTTCTGAGTTGTGTGGGGTAAACTCTAAACCAACAGTCTTTACAAGTTCTGCTCAGATGATGTCAGAGCAGATGGTGAGAGAGTATTTTCACTTCAGCCTCTCCATGTGCACTCAGGCACTTCAGCCCTACAGACCTTGATCCCAGCCCAGGCCTGTGGCCATTCCTGCAGTACACATGTTAGATAATAGCACATTTTCTTTTCTCACATCAAATTCTGGGTGTGTTTCCATCCCTTAGGTAAACTTTATAGTATTTCTATTTCTCTTTCCCCCATGGTACTGATTATCCCAGAAATAGATAGGCACTGGAAAGCTATGTTCTGGATCTGAACTATTTCTGTATTGCATCTGGTGTAGTGACTGGATCCGTTTTTGGGTATATGATAATTCTGTGTTTGCCCTTGTGCCAAATTTTCTGTCTTTAAGTCTTAATATTTTTTCCCTCCAAGCACTGGATTGATTTTTTTTTGTCAAGTGCTTCTTGTTTGAGTCATTTTTTTCTCTTCTCATCTTCCTCTTTCCACTTGCGCATCTTTCTGCCTCTCTCATTTGTTAACTTCTCCTGTGCCACCCACCCTGGTCTCACGACAGGGACTGGCAGCTGAACCTCCTGCAGTTATAACACAGCAGCAGTGGGACATCATGCTCTTAAAGGAGAAAAAGAAGACAAAGGGTGTCTTTAAGCTTAGCCTTGCCTGAAGAGAAGCTTAAACCCTGGGTGAGATGCTCACCTGTTCATCACACCGAGATTGCAGCACTCTGCAGTTGTTCTGGAAGGATGTGAAACCTCCCCATGAGGAATTTGATACAGAGAACTTTGGTGTCCTGGGAACAGCAAAGCTTCAGTGTTGGGTTTTCTATACAGATGAGTGTGAGATGTCTCTCCAAGGCTGTATCCCAAGCTGTAGATGATTTCTGACTTTAGTCAGAATGTGAATGCTGAGCCAGAAACTCTTTGTGTGTGGCGTGCAGAGGGAGTGAGGACATCAATAAATGGATGTTCCTTGTTAGAAGAAAACCAGACAGGGAAAATACATACATGAGGATACATGTAACTCTATTTATTATGTGTGGTCTGTAGCATGCCACATGGAAACAGGATGTGTAAATATCACACTGGTCCTCACAGTGTCTTTAATAGAACGTCATGGCCATCCAGCCAAAATGAGACCTCTGGTACCACCAGTAAGGTTGAGATGAAGAAGGCTTAACTGGTTGCATGAATTAGGCAGAAGCTGAAAAGAAGGGCTGAAGTGTTTCCCGATAATGTTAAGGCGTATGGAAAACTTAAGAACCATAGCACAAAAGGGGAGGGCTGTGGGGGAAAAAGAAAGATGGGAAATCTCTAGATCAGGTCTTTGCACCTTTATACTCATGCCTTTGGCATTAGCTAATGCCTGTGAAGATGATGGCATAGATGTTTCATTTTTATTTTTTGTTTCAAGAAAGATGTGTCTGTTGTTAGGACAGAGCCAAACACCAGACAAGACACATCCGAAATGAGTGCCTAGTGGCCAGAATGGGCTGAAAATGGAGTGATCACAAAGATGCAACACAAAATGCCACCAGAGTCCTGGACTGAAGCGATTTACTGTCCCTTCTCTGCACAGCACGTGGCCATCCCCAGAACACCACAGTGTCTGCATTGCTCACCATGACTCAGCCTAACAATTCTGCAGATTTCTTTCGGAATTGTTTTCCCCAGTTTGACATTCCTCAGAGTTTCAAGTCAAATGGGCAAAAACATGATATTCCAGGATGCAAAAGATGTGACATGGCACATGGGGAGAGGAGCTGGATCTCCTTCCTCCTCTCCCATTTCTGCACTAAAGGGATGGAATATTGGGGGGAAAAGATCTCCTGCTTGGGGCAGGGAGAGTGACCCCTCTGAACAGCTAATCCTACTACAAATACATGACCTGCCCTCCTTGGAACAGGCTAGGCTGCTCCAGATTTTCTTTTTGAGATGTTTTCTTTCTCTAGAACACAAAACAAAAAAGGAAGACAATGTTTTGCCATATTCCCAAAAGATCTACTTGAGTTCAGGAAACTGGATCAAAAGGTGAACACAGCTGAGCTGTGTCTGCTGCTGCTTTGGCACCATGAAGGATCTTGAACCGCAGCCTGCAAGTGTTTGGTATTGGGCAGAGAAATCCCACTGGGACTGTAGGGCAATGACACTAATGGGGGTTAAAAAGTAATGGATTGTTTCTTCAGGATGGTGGTGCTGGGATAATTTCTGGTGTATCTTGCCACCTATGAGCTCATATTGACTTTTAATTATACTTCCTACAGAAAGGTAACTTCAGTCTCCAAGGACACTGCAACTTTGGAGGCTCCAGTATGAACTTGGGGCATCTCCTAACATGGGAGGCAGGATCTTGTCCATGATTTGCAAAGTGCTTTCAGATCCTTGAGATGCAATTATTATTTCGACATTATTGTGAAATCTCGAGGGCCGTGGCTGAAGAAATTTGCCATATGGAAATAAGGATGAGTTATTTCAGTAGATGACAGTACTATCCAGAATTATAATACCAACATTCTAAAGACTAGATAAACAAGAGCTATGGGAAAGACATAAACTCTTATGTTTCAGAGCATAACTATTGTGTGTCAGGAAATAATTCTCCTTTTAGGACATTTATTCTGTAACTGGTGGCTGCAACCAGAGCTGGACACTATTAGAATCAATAACCCATGGCAGAGGCACCTCTGATTGTTTGTTACTTCCATGTTTTGCAATGAATTCATTTGGATAAACAAGCTTTTGTTTTCCTCTTGCAAATTTGACCACCTCCCCACTTGTATTCCCATACTTTATATTCTTCTTGGCACTAATTGCGTGCTTTCAGTCAGCATGTTTTAGCTTTCCAAGACCGTAAGCCATGACTTGGGGGCACAGTCACATTTACATCCCTTTGCAGATGGCCTGTTTCTAGCACTGTCAGTCCTTGGGTTTTATTTTTTGCTGTCTTTATGCTGAGGGACAGACACTGTTCAGTGGGTCTTTGTGATTCTAATCTTTTTCATGCAGTTTGAGGAGCAATGAACTTGAAAAACAAGATCCCTTTTTCCTGGAAGAGAAGGCACCTGAATTTAGGCCTGTCTTTACCACCCACTAAGGATGTGCGTGACAGTTTAGAGAGGGCTGAGAGCAGTGTGTTTGTGGTTGCTGTAATGCCCTTTGTTGTTTCCATATAACTCCCATTTCTGTGGGCACCATCTGTTTTTTGGGAACTTTTTTTTTGCCCCGTCATTGCAGGCTTCAGGAAATGCCATTTTGCCAGGTGGCACTTCTATTTGCTGCTGCTACAGCAGCTCTAGAAGCAGGTGCAGCTTGTGGGATAATGTAGCTTTGTGCCAGCCCATTACAAGCCATGGCCCATTCAGGGACTTGGATGGGGTTATTGCTTTAGCTCAGCTCCATTTGAGACGTGGGCATTGCTTCTGAAGTGCCCCTGGCAGCTGACTTCTCACTTTGATTTATGCTAACCTTAGAGCTGCTGGTAATTACATGCATGTTCTTGTATTCAGGAAGTTTTGCTGTCGCCAAGGAGCAGGAACTTCTTCATGCAACACCAGGAGGATGAATTGTTTATTTTGATGGGCATCTCAGACACTTTGGGGCGTATGAAAAGGCCTGCCTGTGTGTTCCGTCTTGTCATGGAGGAAGGGCTGGTGGAAGAAGAATTGATAATAACACTGCAGCTCTGAACTCCAAGGGTTTCAGTACTAATTTGCTGGGTTTTCATCAGCCAAAATACTGTGTGCAGAACAATGGGTTTGCATAGTGTGATTCTGTGGCTCATTAGCCTGGTTGGAGACTAGATGGGATTTGTTGTCTTCTTGACATCCCTTACAAATAGTGCAAGGGAAAGAGTGTCCAATACACATTTTTTTCCACTGCACTTTATTTACCTGAACGAAATCCAAAGGGTCACATCAGAGAAATGGGCAAAAATTCTTTTCATGCTGGTGCTTCCTCTGTGAGTGCCCTGAAGATATCATTTAGCTGGCGTCTTACATGGGAAGATTTGTTCTGATCTGAGCAGTGACCACAAACTTTTCTCTCCTAAGCTACTGGGCATTTCACATTTTAGATAACATTTCTTCATGTAGACTTTTATTGATGTTTTTCATTTTCACTCACTGCTGAAAAAGATCAGAAGCAGTCAGGTGACTGAAGAAGAAGAAGAAGAAGAAGAAGAAGAAGAAGAAGAAGAAGGAGAAGAAGAAGAAGAAGAAGGGATTTTATGGCCTTAGCGGAATAAGGAAGCCCAGAAAGCTTTGGATTAGGTCCTTTATGAATTTTCATTTCTCCTCAGTATTTAGGTACACATTAATACACAGAACGTACTCTTAAATGGGCTGTAAGCAGAGTTGGTAATGCCACTAATAAAGGTCCAATAAAAATATTAACATGTGTGAAAAGCAGGATTATGAATCATTCCCTCTGCCCATCTGTGTTCTTTTTTTTTGATCATTTGGCTAATTGCAAACCAATTTTTAGAGAAGAGGGGTGATGTCCAACACAATAAAGGTCCTGCAAGTTCTTTGAAACTTTGTGGCTGAGTAGAGAATACAGATGTATGTGAGTGTTCTGAAAATGGGGAGAAGAGGCCAAATTTTCTCATGTCCACTCTGTCCATAGGCAGATGGCTCAGGACAGCTGGGGTGTATTTTGCTCCTTGTCCAGCGGGGCAGGTCAGAAGGCGTGGGGGGAACAAGGGGAGTTGCAGGGGGATTGTGTTACCAGCCCAGGCTGCATGTTGAAATGAAACCACATTTCCTCAGTCTCACTGTTCATGAAACAACTTCCTGAACGTGGGCAAAGGAATGTATTTTTCCCTTGTCTTGTGCACGAAATCTCCTGAAATGTTTTGTCTCAAATTGTCTTGAAACTTTTAGTGTGCAGCAGATATTCAGAGCATAACCTTTCAGCCCACACAGTTAAATCTGGCAAAATAGGAAGCAATTGAAAATGGGGTCTGTCTAGGATCACTTAGGAGACTGAGAGCTGAGAGGGACAAGCTCCGCTCCTTGTTTCATCCATGCCTGACTACTTCTGCAAGAAATCATTGAATTTCTGTCTATTATTGCCATCCTCCACTCCAGATGGATAGGTCTGAGTTTAGGTAATAGAAGTTGTTTACCAAAGCAGCAGTTGTGCCAAGGCTCTTCAGACACCCAGAAGCACTGCCTGGGGTGTTTCACTGGCAGCAGAAGGCAAAACTGGTGTCAGGATATTGTTTTGGTTGAATTCTGAGTGTGTAAAAGCAAATGTGCCAGAAACATCAGAGAAGGAGAGAGGAGATTGTAGCAGAAATCCCCAAGCTGCCAGAATCAGCTGTGCACATAACCCCAACTGACCACAAAGAGGATGTTTTGAGTGTAGATGTGACCAGAAGAAGAGACTACGAAGATAGAGAGAGGCTCTTCTTTACTCTTTGATTCCCACTATGCCCAGAGAAAAATGAGGACATGAAATTACTCCGCAGATAAACAGGACTGTGTCAAAAACACTCAACTTCATTACTATCTTTAATAATGGAAACATTTCCCATGATCAGCTCTCTACTGTGGCCAAATATTGCAGTACAAATTGCATTGCATTTTCATACACATAACATATATATATATATATATATATATAATAATAAAATAAAGCCACTTTGGACTAAACATCACTTCACAGATTTCTGGGAGAGTTCTACTTCAATTTTAGCTTATTCCCTGTTGCCATGTTGGGTGAGATACATATGATCAAAAGTACATGCAAGGACATAGATATTTCCATCTGAGCCAGACTCTGGGTCTGCCTTTTCTGGTTTTTTTTTTAATTCCCGGGATATAATTCTACTTATCTTAAAATAGAGCTTTAAAGTAGGTCAGACAAGTGTCTCCTTAAAGATCAACTGTTGAAGAACCTGAGGGTGGCCAGCTCTACCTTGTAGGTATCTGAATTATTTGAAATTAATTCCTCTCCCACTGATCACCAGGTACGTGGCACATAACTCCTGTGCTGGAGTGGGTGGTCTGATCTTTCAGGCTCTGAGCTGAATGACAGGGCTGTTTGCAAGTGGTTTCCATGAGCTGCTTGTAGTTTTCTTTGCAGCCAAATTTTAGCTTTTTATGCCTTAGATGGTGGCGGGACACTCCAGCCGTGACCATGTGCTTGTGTTTCTGCAGGAGATGTGTGTGATGTGTCTCTCTTCTGCATTTTAGCAACCCAGCTGCTGACCCTGGGCACTGTTTTGCTCTCTGTGGGATGGCTGGTGCCACTGGCTTTGGAGTGTTGTCCCTTAACCCGGCTACAGCAGGCTTGCAAAGGAAGGAGGGTGGTGTGGTGAAAGTGTTTCACTGCATGGCAGGAGATCTGAGCTTGACTCTTCACTCCACCACAAAAAAATATCTCTGTTGATCTTGGGTGCATTTCTTACACTCTCTGCTCCACCACAGTTACCCCTTCTGTAAAAATGTGAAAGATTTTTACCTACATGGCTGAAAACTGAGGACCTCATAGCTGGAACTCGAGGAACCTAGAGGGAAACTCTGGTCTGGATTTGCTCATGACAAAGCATCTACTAACATATTTTCAGCCAGTGCCTGGTAGAGCAGAAATGTTCAGATTTCTGTTTAAATAAGCTCTTTCATCAGATGAAAGAACATACCAGGAACCAGTCAGCAATATTCTCTGCAGAGTGGCCCCTGGAAGGGGAGCATAGACCAGGGAGTTAATGGCTTCCAGGTAAGAAGGTGCAGAGAGGCAATGAGATGGAGCTGGTGACAGAGGACTGATCCAGGGAGATCCTCACTCCTGAGTAATCCCAGTTACCAGCTGCTGGTCACCTCTGCAGGGGGAGGACAAGGTGAGTGTAGCCATCGCTCTTCACTCTGTTGGCAAATATTGAACAATAACCAGTGCCATAAAGCCTTTGGCTTTAACTTGCATGAATTGAAGGCTTTGGTCAGGTTGGCCTTGGAATTGTTTAGGATGAAATTGATTCCTTTTAGCCTTTGAGAGGGTCCAAGTTAAGCTGTTTAGCTGAGCAGTGTGGAAAATACAGCAGTTTAGCTATTATGTGGTCAAACTGGAGAGCAGATGCCATTTACCGATATTGCTGGATCCATAACCTCACATCCTCTTGGAAACACCATTCTTATTACCATTTCTGTGACTGTTGTTGTGGCCACCAGCGATGAAAATCCAGTCTGTTTTATCCATCATGTTTCTTGTCTTCCATGTTTCTTATATGTCTAACACACTGCTCAGTACTTTTGCTGCACATGTTCATCACAGGGTTTCTACTGCAAGCAGAAACGCATGAGTTTTGAGACAGCAGGGCAAGAAAAGCTTTTGGTAGGTGTCAGTGGCCTTATAATTTGTAGAGATAAATATGGCCATGAAAGCTGTCACAAAAAGAAAAAAGAATTTTCTGAGAGACTGCTTGTGCTTTTAACCCTAGAGCTTTTTAAACCTGGGTACAGTAGCATCTTGTTTTACTGCAGATGTTAGTATATAGAGATCATATGAATATATATAATAACCTGTTTTCTGCACTGGACAGTCTCTTTGCCTGTCTTACCTGAGGGATTGTTTCTTCCAGCAGCACTGGAAATGACTGGTTTGTGAAGCCAGGACAGCTTGAAAACAAAGGCTCATTTTTTTCCTCAGATGCATTTTATCTCTATTCTCAGCTGCCATGAAATGATCGAGTATGAATTTGTGAGCTTTATGCTGGCTGAGAATCTGACCTAAAGTTTGGACAATGGATTATATAGACAAAGGAAAATGTTAATTTGGGCTGCTTTCTCGAAGGAAAAGAACATTTCTCTCTTTACAACATCCCTTCAGAGCTGTGGAAGTACATGCAGGAGCAATGAGAGAAAACGGAGAAAGGGAAATTTGGGGTGACTGCTAGTAAAGTGAGGTGGTAATCTTTCTCCATGAGGACATGATGATGATTTCTCAGCAACATGTAGAGGGAAAAGAAAAGAGATGGAAATGGTGAAGTAATAGAAAAGGCATCTTGGTTCAATGAGCACTGGTTCCACTTGGGTATAAAAAGAAGAACAGGAGAAAACAAGTAAAACACGAGTCCTTTGCCAGAAGATAATAACTGCGTGATGCGATTCTAAGGCTGGACTGCCAGCACTAATTTCTGCCTCAAAGGCACAGAACCCCCTGCTTTGAGCAAGTGCCCTCCTCCCCAGGATGAGGACTTCTCCTGCTTTACCAAAATGAGCAGGCTGGTTCCTTGGCAAAGAATTTTATACGAGGACTGGACAGAGAGGAGAAGAGGCATAACCCTATACTGGCACACAAATGAACCTGGGTGATCTTAGAGGTAGTTTCCATTCCTGTTTTCCCCATTTTGCTCCAGACTGGTTAAACTTCAAAATGGTCAGTATTTATCCAAACACTTCTATTCTGAAAAACAGGGCTTCTGGTGAGTTTTCCTGCCCTCCTTTGCGCTGATAGTTGGAAGTGCTGTGAGGGCACCATTGTGTGTAATGTCTCCTTACTCCCACTTCTGACACAACTCTTAGGAAGTGCAAAACCATGCAAAGAAATAAAAAAGCCCTTGTGGCAAGGTACATCAGGCAAAGTCAGACTGAGAGTGTACAGGAGGATCTACTTGAAGCTCTTTATCCCTGATATTGAAGCCAGAGCCTGGTCCTGCTGTGGATGTTGCCCATGACTCTCTCTTACCCTTGGAGCAGACCATGCCCCTGGCTAAATATGGGTGGCACAAGGGACATTGCCTTCTCCATACCTTCTGCCCCTACTGATGGAGGTGGGCTTTCCTCCACTCCTCAATACACTGTCCCTAAAGTCACAAGAAACACAAATGTAGAATTTTCAAAACAATCAGTTAATTTCCTGAAAATACATATGAGCTTTTCTATTTAGACTGCTGGAAAAAATCTGGAAAAAATCCACATTTGACTACTAATTAACATGGAACATGGATGGAGTTAAAATTAGCAGTCTCTCCTGCAGTAAAAACTTTGTTATAATCATTTTGGAACATGATCAAATACTCCCAACACTTATGTCTGTCTTTATTTAGTACAGGGTTGGGAGACATCAGCTTAATCTCTAGTTTTGCCAAAGCAGGTCTCTGCTAGAGAACGATATTTCTGCACTCCATGGTGCTTTGAATGAGCTGGGTGTGCCCATACCAGAGTTGCCTCCTACCTGGCAAAGAGAACTTGTCTGTCCCAATCACAAACAGCTCTTTTTCCAAGAATGATGGTTTGGTGCCATGGGGAATTGTCTCCTCCTTCCCAGAAACGATGGCTTGTGTGAACAGCAGTCACTCATCCACGGCCAAGGATGTGCTGTGCCTAAGTCTGGTTATGTGTCAGCTCTGTTAGAAGAGTTTTCACTTTATGAAATGATTAATTTTATCAAAATGTGATTTAGGTGACATGTAAAACAACCAAGCCTCCATCTTGGTTGGGACCTTTGATCTCAGTGGAGCATCATGACAATAACATGGTGCTGAGCGATGAAGCTGCAAACAAACGATGGCCACGCTGGTTGGGCAGGTGCCAGGGAGTGGCTGACAGGGATGATGTGCCATGGAAAAAGAGCAGGGATAGCCTAAACATGTGCACTTGTTTGGACAAAAAAAAAAAAAATCTATGGAGGGAAAAATGGGTATTATTGATAAAACCTTGTCTGGGGACAAAGAGCTGGGTTAAATACAATTGCTGGCACAGGCTTTGGGTGTGTGCCCAAGAATAAGTCATGGGACCTCCTGCCCTGTTCTCAGCCCATAAAATGAGATGTGGCAGAGGATAATAAGAGCCCCTTTCCTTTATCCTGGCTTTGTGTGTGTCCAACCAGCAATCCTGGGGGAAGGGGCTGCATCAAGCACAATAGAGGCTTGTTCCCTTTCCGGCATGGCTGTGCAGCAGACACAGGTTGTGCTGTCCGAGGGCTCTTTCAAGGTTGTTTTGTTGAGACCAGGATTTAATTCTAGGCTTTAGAAACAGAAAATGAAAAGACCCAACTGTTTCAAAGGTCAATTTGTCCACCTGTGCCAGGCAGGCTGGGTTTGTGGTGTGCACTGTACTGCTGGGATGACTTTGCCTGAGGTCTGAGATGTGAGTTCAATGGCAATTTGCAGAGCAAAGCAGTAGCTTGATTAACAAAACTCTAAAAGTTTGCGCTCAGCAAAATCTAACTTTCCTTCTGGGACAGCATTTAATTTTAAGGCTAGGTAATTTTTGTCCAGGGCTTACTTTCATCAGAAATTCTCTTCCAATTGGGAAAAATAACTTTTACCTTGTGACATAATGAAAATTGAGAGGATGATTCTGATTCTTGATTTTGTATTTAATTTTGATTTTGTGCAATGTTTTTTTAGAGTGGGAGCTCTAAGGTAGAGACAAAAAAGGAGTTCACTCTTTCCCCCACCATACTTTTTTCAATAAGAAAAATATTTATTTTCTTTAGTCCTCAAATGGAAATAGCTCCCACAGTGAGAAAGAATATTGTCTTTATATTTTGAAAGGGAAAAGTTTCCCAAAGAGAGGTTTTAAAAAAATTATTATTTTTTCTTTTTCCTTAAAGAATGTTACATTTTTGACATAAAGAGACTTAAAAAAATATTTTTAGAGTTTGTTGCAATACATATTTTTTTTCCTGCACTTGGGGGTTGGTCTATTGCATAGATTACAAAATCATAAAGAGCATGAGCTGTTCTAAACTACCTCTGTGGAATGGCTGTACTAGTGTCAGAAAAAAACATGAAAATGTAAAATAATTCACTAATACTTATTTTAGAAATATTGATAATAGGCAAGGCAAGTGTTACAGCCTGTTTGCAACCTGAAGGTAACCTTTCTGAAAACTTCTAAGAGGACAAAAATGAAGATTGTACAGAAGAAGAAGAAGGGAATAAAGGAAAAAGTAACAAATAAAAAAATTTGAGAAAACCCCAGAAAAACTTATTTTTAGTTATCCAAGATTGATGTACAAAGTCTAAAGAAGCACTGAAAATGCCTGATAAATTTCAATGTTATTTTGTTTCCACTTTGAAATATTACGGAGTTGTGCTAAGCAGAATTCCTGAGGCTGAAGGAAAACTCAGGTACTTCAAACAAATACCATTTGAAGTGAATGTTTTTTGGCAAGGTGTTTCACAGTATGCATTGAAAAATTCCATCCAAGATATTTTGATACCTTGTTTTAGGAAAAGAAAATGCTGAGGATTCAAAGTAAAATAAGACTGCGGGGGAAAGAAAATTAATCTGTTTTCTTGGAACATCTCTCAGAATGTTACAAATCCTGCAGAAATTTATGAGTAGCCAGAAGCATCAACTGAAGCCCTTACCATTCCACCAGCCTGGTACCAAATATGAACATGAGAGAACATTTCCATTTCGTGGAATATGTATGATGATTTTATGATCGAGAGAGGTCAAGCTCAGACTAGCTCCTTAGGAATGCTGCTCTCCAAACTTCCCCAAAAAGCCTCAGCATCCGGTGGCACATTGTGTTTTGAAATATCTGCTCATTAATCATCACCTTACACTATTAATTAATCCTGGCAACACCTTTGTCAGATGGGGAAAGTTAAGGCAAGATAAAGTTAAATTCCAAATTATGAAGGGATTCCTACCTGGCTGTCAAGAAAACAACACAAAAATCATAGGCATTTCTAAACAATAGGCGAAGCTGGAATTCTAGAGATATTTAGACACATACCACTAAAACCAGGAGATGATGAGGAGATGTTTCTATTTCTGCTGTAGTCAGCATTTTGAGCATTTTCTCTCTTCTGTACCACAGAAATGACTTATATGTTTGTGGCAGATATTACAGAGCTATAGGAAATACTGAAGCCCATTCAACACTTGGAATGAGCACACTGAAAGTTGTCACATATTATCTGGGATTAGAACTGAGTACTTCTAGCCAGACCCTCCACAACTGAAAGTAAATTGGTGAAACTTGATTTTATAGGCTGGCAAGATGCCTGTGTACCCCAGCTGGAGTTCAGGAGTACCATCGTGCTCCCTGGCTAGGCAGAAGCAGGATGGGAGAATTTCAAGGCTGATTCCACCCTTCATTTTGGATGACAAGTTGTGATTGGTCTTTAGAGTTGGGGGAAAAAAATGAGAAAAAGCGCATTATTTCTTCCAGTTCCTTGATTTAGAGAAGTTTATGGAAAGAGCTGTAGAAGCCCTGGGTGCTCAAAATGACTGTCATGGCTGGGACAATCTCCTCCCCTCTGCCAGACTTGGGCTAGATGCAAGGTTTGGCTGGGACACATAGGAGGTACACAGTCATGTGTGCATGCTTGTAGGATGCTGAAATTTTATTTCAAAAAGAAACTCAAATTAGATCAAATTAATAGTTCCCAAAGGTGCCTGTTTTGCTCCACTGGCTGAGACAGACTGAAGGCTGACCTGAGTTCAACGGGATAAAACCCAGCCCAGCTGCTATATCAGGTTCTGCTTCAGGGACTTGCTCCTCTGTGGGTTATTGACCTTCAATCAGCTCTGATGGTCCAGCCTTAGGGTGACGTTGCCTGAATCAGGAGCAAAAGCAGAAATCCAAGGTTTATTTCCCACCTGTAGACAACTTCCTCCTCCCCTTGTCTGCAAATAGGAAGCGATGGGTCATAAGGCTCCTCTCTGGGGTCTTGTGGGACTGCCAGGTGTTTGGGGCTGCCATCAGCATTGTGCCACCCTGTGCCTCCAGGGATGGCATCAAACATGAAAGGGATGCAGCTGCAGCAGAGGCATTTCTTGCTCAGGTACGCGGTCCACAGAAATCCTCCCATTCCTGTGGCAGACCAGGACCAGGAGAAGGCCTTGAAAAATGAAGCTGCCAGCATGAAAGCAGCAGGGGAAGGCTTCCGAGGACCTTTCTGGAAAGCTGAAAACAGGAAATGTTTAATCAAGCTCTGAGGGGAAAAAAAATACAACTTAAAAAAAAAAAAAAAGAAGAAAAAGCCGGTCTCTTTCTGAGAAGCCAGGATGTTTGTGAAATCCCTGCTCCGTTTATTATGATGCTGAGTTTCAGCTGGCTGTTTTATTAAAGACAGCTGGGACACATTACTTGCGCATTAACACTGAGCCAGCTTTCATTTTAAAACTTACCCGTTGCTGGGAGCTTTCCTTAATGCGTTCCTTCTGCTTCCAGCTCCATAATCCACACCAGCAGCCACAGGGGAAGATCACCTCGCCTCACCATACTTCTTATTTCCGGAGAAAGGCCTAATAAAGATCAGCCTGGCTGGTCAGGAGCAGGACAGTGCCTCTCCTCGCTGTGTCTCCGAGGTGGAGCAAAGCTTTCTGGAGTGAGGGGTCAGTGGTGCATCTGCCAGCAGGACATCTGCTCGTGGAGCAAAACCCTTAACGCTCATGTGCGACTCTCTCTTAATTGCTTTCCAGGGACACATTAGAGCTTTTTGCAATGTAAACTGCATTTCAGTACATCACAAATCACTGAGTGATGGCTCCAGCGGATCGGGTGGAGGCTGGCAAGCCGGGTTGGGAGGGCGGCAGGGAAGGAGCAGCAGAGGTTTGCCCGTGCAGCATGGCCAGAGGGGCTGCTCAGGGAGCACCCAAGGCCAGCATCTGGCAATCCCAGGCTGTGACCCCCAGCATGTGTTCCCCAAGAAAATGGGGCCAAAAACTCCTCAGGGATCTGAGAAGTTACTGACATACCTCACCCCCAAATTGCTCCGTTTAAAGGAATACTTGTGCAGATGGAGAGAGGGAATATGTCTCTCCTGCCCCCAGCCCTGCAGTTTGGGGCATCAGTCTGGGCCCTTGCCTGCCATCCTGCTCCTGGTCCTGAACATGGCTCTGAATGCCCTCTGGGAGCACAAATACAAAATCCTGGTGTGAATTCAGGTCACAGTTTTGGGAAGGGGCCAAAGGGGTGATGTTCCCACATCCCTTCTTAGCTTAGAGTCAGAACAAGACCGGTGCTGTCACACAGACTCTTGGGTCTGTGCACATGTAGGGTTCTTTAGCAGGTGTTCTCCCTAACTAATTTTAGTTAACCACAAGCCAACTTCAACTAAATATAGCTGAAAGGCAGAAATTTCAAAAGTATTCAGCCCTTACAAGTGTGAATAAGCTGTGGGATGGAGAAGAGCAGTTCTGGCAATGCCCTTGCTGATAAGCTGGACTGGGACCTCAGTCTTCATCAGACACTTGAAAATTCCCACAAGCGCACTCCATTAAGTGGTTTAAGTGCAGAGGACAGTTCCATTGCTGTTTATGCTTTATTAATATCCACCCTTCTCCCATGTCCAGGAAGAACCTTTTCTTTTTCACATGGGACTAGCCTATGGAACAAACTGCCCTGAGGATGTGTTTCTTCGTGATATACCTTAGCTGATACTTAGTTGATAGCATTTCATTTCTCAGCAATGCTAGATGCCTCCTCATGCCATAAAAATAACAGAATCCTTTCCCCCCCCTCAAATCTCTTTGTGCCTTAACTTATAAAATCACACAACACGTTCCTCAGATTACTAACCTCCGTACAGAAAAAGAAGGGGTTTCTTCCTGTAAAGGTGTTTGTTTTCTTTTGTCTTATTCTCATGCATTTGCACTTCTAGAGAGAATAAGTGTCTGGACCACTCATTATTTTGTGCTATATTTCTTTATCCTTTTTCTCCATAGAAAAGGGGCTTTAAGTTTAATGCAGCAGCATTCTACAGAGGGGCTAGATGCCTGGAAAAGCCAGAGGTATTTATCATAACACCTCACAAATTCTGCTTGGAAGGGAAACCACTGAACTACTGCAAAATGTTTATTAAGCTCATTAAATATTAGGCTTAGTAGTGTAGAGCTATAAGCCAAAATGTGGCTGATATGCATATAGAGACTCAGAAGTCTGTGTGTGTGTAGCTGTCTAATATTTCCAAAAAATTTCCTCACCAGGTCAAAAATCATGGATTGAGAATCCTTATGAGCAATTTTGGTTTCACTGGATTAGCACTGCTCAAAGGGACACTATCTCTGTGGAAAATGCTTGAGGATCCCCAAAGATTTTGACATGGAGCAAGATGGAAGAAGGAGGAGGTGTGCTCCCAGGGGGGCAGCTGAGGATGTACGCTCTCCCTCTTAGACGCCACTGAAGAACTGACCTGAGCTTTAATGAAATGTCTCACCAGCTCTGGTAAATGCAGAGAGGTGAAGGAGCTACCCTGTAGAGTTTCTTTTGAGGTAAAATTCCCCTGTGCTTTGGGTGCTGCTCAAGCAAAGGAGTAGGTCATGCTGTGAACATCAGCTTTCATACAGAGGCCTCTCTTTTGCAATGCTCCTTTGATTTCACTGCCTTGAAACAGCTTGTCTTCCTCAACTCCTCCATTACAATGTCATTATTCTCATCTGAATAAACATTCTATTTTATACCATGTCCCTCATGTTAACAGGGAATTAATTTCTGTAGCTATGTATAGGAAGGAGTTCTGCACTTCATTCATTGCAGTTTGCTGTAATGAATTCAAGAGCAATTGTGTCAGGCCCTGGGCTCGAGTAAATCTACATAACTACTCTAGACCAGGTGATGATCTACCCTATTATTTTTCTTACAGTGCTGCAGTTTGCTTGGGACACTTGGTTTAACATTTACATCCTGAGTCTTGCAAAAAGTGCCAGGGGAAATTTATAACCACGAGTTAATTAACCATGAATCACTTAATATTTGGGCATGTGAAGTGCTATATACATGCAAGGGATTAAGCTGTCAGAGGGAACTTTGGTTTTAAATCTCTTAGGAAAGTTGTCACTTCTGGCAGCCTGCTGGTGTCTAAGTTAATGCTGTGCAGGGGAACTGCAGGAGCATTGATTCAGGGACAAGGTTCATCTCACTATTTTTTACATTTTCTGGGGTTTAGTCTGTGGGACTCTCATCCAAACAATACTCCCCCTCTAACCTTGGGAACCTTCCCAAGGCTTTGTTTAGGGGGGCAATGGGTGCACAGTTTGCTGGGTGAGATTCACATGCCTGTGCTGTACAGATCACAGTGTCCTGCTGGCTCTGGAAGACAGGCAGACACACCTGTAAGGTCTGCACATACCCGGATGTCTACAGAGATGCTGTCAGCAGCTGAGAGATGAGCTCTGCATAGCAGCAGGGATTCAGCAGTGAATTTAAGGACCCATCTGCTATTGCTCCTCTTCCTGGCCAGTTTTGCTGGAGGATTTATACTCTAATCAATCCCACATTTAGTTTTTGTCCTGAGCAGAGCTGTAAGAAGTTACTCCTGTGACCGCCTGACACTGCCCCTGCTGACATGCTTTGCCCTGGCCCAGATATGCTCCACAAATGCAGGCAGAGGTGAGCATCTGCACGTTAACTCCAGTTCCTTATATCCCCCTCCTTCTGGGACCTTTATGCTTCCACATGGGCTTTAAAACAGCTGCTGAAGCAGCTGGGCAACTGGGGGGGATGGAGAGGGGCAGAGATGTTAGTTCTGTGTCTGGCTGGCAAACCTTACTTATATTTGGGCAGCATTAGCTATTAGGATACTGCTGGTCAGCCTTGTCATCAGGGCAAAGAAGATAAAGGCTAGGAATAAAGTGGGAGGGTTTTTTCTTATCTTGTCCCTGGTGATAGAGCCTGGCTCAATGGTGCTGTTTGCAGAGCTCTGCTGTAGTCACTGAACAGGAGGAGGAGAAGCATACCAGAGAAAAGTGGTAATCAATCACAGAATCACAGAATGGTTTTGGTTGGAAGGGACCTTCAAGATCATCTAATTCCATCCCCCTGCCACGGGCAGGGACACCTTCCACTAGAGCAGGTTGCTCAGAGCCCTATTCAAGCTGTCCTTGAATCTTTCCAGGGACAGGACATCCAGAGCACCTCTGGGTAAATGCACACAGCAAACTTCTGCAGTCACTTTTCTCCCACCCACTCCAGGGAAAGCCTGCCCTGTGAAATCCACTGAAGCAGCCACTGCATTTCAGCTCCTCGCTGGGACAGGGTCAGGCCCGCTGGCCCAGAGGCTGCAGGTGACCTGCTGGGGCCAGGAAGGGATTAGGAGCTGTGGACAGCAGTGCTGGTGGCTGTGCACCGCAGTGGGGCTGGAGGAGGTGACGCTGCCTTGCTGCGGCCAGGAGCACCACGGGCACTGCAGGAGCTCAGCACGCAGCCGTCCCCAGGCTTTGGCAGGCTCGGCTGGGCTTTAGGATGTTGACGTGGCTGCTCCAAGCTCCCTGAGGTGGCAACAACTGCGTTTCACACAGCTTCAAAGAGCCAGGTTTGATATAACCAACTCATTTTTTTTCTGCCTACTTGAACCTGATGAATGTCCTGTGTGTGCAGCAGTTGCTGACAAATAGTGACAGTTTGCATGAAGAAAATGAGTGTGAATGGAGCGTTAATAAAGCTCTGCTAGACCCATTTAAAGCAGGCACTTTCCCAGAGCTAAGAGCTGACATTAAAGCACTGGAGTTGTGTAAACAAGGGAAGGGATGGAGCTGAACTTCCCTTTCTATGATAACCCTTGCTAAAATACCTGGAGAAATAACGTCTGCATAATGATGTGCCACTATTCAAGGGCTCTTGCTATCAGTTTCCCCTGCTCTGCATGTCAAATTCACAAGCCTTATAACATTTTTATGGGCAGAGAAGCAGAATAATATTAGGAACGGTATTTTTTGCTAGTTGATAGTTTTACAGTTATATATGGGTAGGCAAGTGCCTTGGGTAATGTGGCACCCACCATGTCCATTCACCAATATATTAGCCATATTTCCTATATTACTCAGTATTTTTGGGCCCAATCAGGCTGGTTTTACCACAGGGAATGGCAATTAATGTTTCCTCTGGGCTAAAGAGAGTAGATTTATCCTTGTTCTCCTCCAAGTAACTACATAAAGCATTAACATCTCAGAAACTACTTGAGGATAATCAAATGCTATTTATAATGCAGCCTTTTTAACAGACGCAGAAGCATTTTGGCTCTAAGAGGCTGATTACTCAGTATTTCGGCTGTTTGAATGCTTGGACAATGCGAAAAACGTACAACTTGTAAAACACAAGGCCAGATGTTGCCCTTTTTCTCTGCATGACATCTGGGGACTGCTCCAAGAACAGGGGTGGAAAGGCCCAGCTCTTGACATGGGAGCTGTGAAAGAAACACAGAGGTGGCAATTTCCTTCATCTACTCCAGTCATTTTCCAGTATCCATCTGCAAATCCAGACAGAAAGCCTTGTGGGGAGAAGAGGCTGCCATTTAATTTATTCCTCAAAATATTTGCTCTACTCCAGCAGCTACCACAGCATCTCATCCCGCACTAGATGGGAATGGATGTGCTGAGCTCTCGACATGAGCACAGCTTGAATGTTTTCATGCAAGCAGAGGAACAGCACACAGTGAGGGAGATGGGTGAATAACCACTTGGTTTTCCCCAAAACAAAATAATCATTAAGGATCCTGCAAGTTTCCTGCTTCATGCAATATGGGAAGAATGTCATTACTTTGTGGACTTCAGAGCTCATTTATTGTCCCTGATGGACCAGCTACCTACAGCATCTTTGTGATCATATACAATCCAAGATGTTTACTTCTTGTTCCAACACGTCATTTATAACATTTGGCCAACCTTGATTCTTAATCTCTCAGGTGCCAAGAACCTGGAGTTTCACCCAGCCCATGCAGGAGCTGGTTTGGCATTCCCTTGCTCCACACCTATCAGGAGCAGCCTTACTGGAGGAAAGAACGTTGTACCAATATGAGATAAGGATCAGATCAACTCAAGGCAATTTTCCTGGAAAAAAACCGACCAACCAAGCAAACAACAAAAAGAAAACATTATGGAGTTAGTTCTAGGATGAGCATAGCACTTGATTGGCAAAAGTCTTAGTCAACAGAAGGGTTTGGGATACGGTGCCTTCATTAGAGTGACTGATGGAATTGCAGAGAATTCCCATATAGAGCCACAAGGCCCAAGCAGGCCATTAACACAATTCCACTGTATTTTTCTTAAATCCATTAGGCTGCACTGTTGTGGAGGCCCATTTTTTTCTCCAATTTGTGGATTCATTTCACAGGGAGTGATTTTGCAGGAGCACCTTCTGATTTAGCTCAGCATAACCCAAAGTCAGACTGTGGTCTCCTGAAGGAGCACTTTAATTTCTATTACAGTCTATCCCCTCATGCTCAATCTGTTGGCAGCTCAGAGCATGCACATGTACATTTCTTACAAGATCCTTGATGACCACAGGGAAAAGTTGCTGGGAGATTCTGGAAATACATGGGCTATATGGAAACTATATCTTATCCAGCTGCACAGCTCTCGAGAAGCATAAACCCCTAAGGAGCTGAAAAACTCTATTTCCTGCGTGGGAGGAAAAAGTTTTGCAAAGGCTGTCAAGTGGGAACAGAAATACTTAAAACATAGACAAGAAATAGGTATAACTTACCTGTCGTTCCTTAGGCTGTTGGGTTTTACAAGGGAGTTCATATAAATATCAATTAAAATTAATCTCTTACAATAAAATGAAAGGGGCAATTAAAAAACACCCAAATAAACCCCAACCATGAGAAACTATCTACATAGGAAATTGGCTTTATTATTGCAGCAGTGGCTAACTATGCCAAAGTTTAGTCCCTGCTGTGCTGGGCACTGCAGAGAGAGACAATGACAGCCAAAACTCAGGAACATGCAACCTTAGTATTCAGAACACCACACCACACACTCTTCAACTAATTTTCTCGTATGGAAATTTTAGTGTCAAAATATTAAGCAACTCAACAACACAAAACCAAAAGGCCATACTAAAACCAGAAATTAAATACCACCGTGCTGAATTCTGGGCCGGTGAGGGTGTGTGGTGGCTCAGGAGCACCACAGTGATCAGCAGCTCCTGTAGATTTGCTTCCAAATAAAAACATGACCCTGCACAAGAGCCTCCCCCCTTCCCTGTGATAACTCCTCCGTGAAGCCATACCCTCATCACACGTAGGATTGTTTGGTTTTTGCATTCAGGAAGTGCTTCAGCCTCTCCCCCTGCACACACTTGCCTTAATTCCTTTCTGAATGCAGTTCAGCTATGTCTTCACTCAGGTGGTCTCTGCTTGTTAGCAACCGCAGCTCCTCTGTCTGCTGCTGCCATGATCTTGCTCCTTGCCTCCACAGCAGCATCAACTGTTTCCTCTGCATGTGTGAAAGTCTCTACACTACCCAAGAACTGCTAAATACCTCTAATTGCCAGTGTAATAACTCAGAGTGAAGGACAATGGCTGGATAATTCCCATCTGCAGATTAAAACTCTCACCCCCACTCTGAGAAAGCACAGAGTGAGAAAGAGGTTGGAAGTTGTTGGAAGAGATGATCGTCTCACGCTGGGAGCCTGTGTCTTACTGATGTGGGGAAGAGACTATGAAAATGGCAAGTGCAGTGCTGCTTCTCAAAAATAACTCCCTTCCTGACACTGATTTGCAGCTTAATTATAAATTACCTTTTGTATTTAATAGCTCTGTGTTGCTTCTTTTGCCATGAATTTGCTTGGTGGCTTCTTTGAACCCTGGCAAATGTCTGATATCTGGAGTGCCAAGGAGTTCCAAAGGTTAACAAAGAAGCCACTTCTTGTGTTAGAACCTGATATTTTTGTGTGATGAGTAATTGTTCTGCTATCAGGAGGGCATCTACTTGCTCTGGACCCTCCATACACCACTCTTGAGCTCAGAAGAACCTCCTGACTTGTCTCTTACAATTCAGTAGCTGTGGAAACCAGCAGCTGATGACCTCAGCTATTCCACTTCTCTGAACTGCAGGAGGTCAGAACTCCTACTGTTTATTTTTCTTGGGTTTTTTTCTCCTAAAATTATTATCTTTTTTTTAATGATTAATACATTAATACTCAATTAAATGCTTAAAAATTTAGATAAGCCACTGTGTTATAACTCTCTTAATCCTTTTCTATACTTTGCCTTCCTCTTCCAGCATCCCGAGGGTCTTGACTTGCAGTTTGAGAAACCTCTGCACAGCATTTGAGACAGTAAGCAGTATCCTTAAATTGCCTTTTCTATGACTGAAACTTTTATTTATGATCAGCTTGTGGTTTGAAAAGGAACTGTACATCTCTTCAGCAGCTCTTTCACAGCTCATAGAGCAGCATATCAACATCAGTGGGCTGAAGTTTACCAAGTCTTAGGAGATCAGCGAGTCTTAGATGTGCTTCAAGTGTTGCCATCTCACTGAAATGTTGATGTTTCTGCATTGGGAGAGCCAGGAAAAGCTCAGTTTCATATTTTCCTTGTCTTTGATCTTGATCTAATACTTATCCAGGTTTTAGAGATTTGGAAACAGGTACAGAGACTTGGGCTGCATCAGAGGACAAATCTTGGGCAGAAACTGAGCTGTTCTGCTTTCCCTTTCCTTATGTGTTAAAACCAATCTTGGCCCATACTGAAGGTTAAGAAACAATTTGCAAATTGTTAACTGAGGAGTGTTGATTAATGTTTCATTTCACAGAGGAACTGGAAGCAAGGCTGTTTCCATGCACAATTTAACAAGGAGGTGAAGGCAAAAGGAAACTGCACACCATCCATCTTGGACCCTGAAAGTCTTAAATGCTAAGAAAAGCAGAAGAATATTGCAGTGTCACAGGCCACATTAGGATTTCTATTTTATACCTCAGAGCCTGGCATTTCTTTTCGGGAGCAATGGCATACCTAATACACAGCAGAAGAAATTATAGCCAGGTAATCCAGCTTTGAAGTAGAACAAACTGTGAGAACAACATCAAATGCTTCGAATAACAAAACACTCACACCAAGGAATGTCAATGAAAACAGGCTCCTTCCGCAGGTCTGTTCACTGCTGTTTATTCAGCATAGGCTGTGAATAAATAATAAACAGTAGAAAGCTACGTGGATTTAAACTTTGGTAATATCAGACAGCACAGATAAGGATGTACAGGCTTGAATTCCTCTGTGGCCCCATGAAACAGGAGTAATTAGAACTGGCTGGGCAATTGCCAGCAGAGTGTTCTCATTGAGAAATAAAATCCTGTTACAATGCAAGTACTTGAGTAAGTCACACAGGTAATTTTAAAAGTCATGTGCTGCAGAAAGGGCCAAGTTCTCAGATTTTCAAAATGAACCTCAAATAGAATAACACATGATTTTTGTTTTTCACAAACGACATTTTGGCTTGGAATTTAAAGCTATGTACTTGAAAGTGAAAAAAACCCAACCAACTGACACTGTGTAATCAATCCTAAATGCTATTTCTTCCATCAAAGAAGATTTCTCCATTTACTGAGTGGTGGAAAGGGAGGGAGTATTTTAATGTGGCATGAAGACAGATGTCAGCCTCTCAAAAAAGATTAATCTCTACTGTCAGTGGTACCCAGGGCAGGGAGCAACCTCTGGCTCCAGAGAAATTCAGTGCAGACAGTTTTGCATCTGTAACATTTAGGACAACTTCTGGAGCAAAACTTCTGAGTCCATGCTGCGTATTCCACTACAGAAATCTTTGTTTTGTGGAGAGTGGTGGCTCTGGCCATACAGGGTGCAGCATTAGACCAGTGACCAGTGCCCAGTGCCCTGGGGCCATCCATGATCAACTGCAGCAGTTCAAGACTCATAGAAAACTTTAATTCTCTCTTTAGATGGCAGATCTTGTTGCACGGGGGATGTGCCCTGCAAGCTTTCTGGCTGCATCATCTCTGCCCAGATCTGAGCCCATCTCTTCTGAGTTAATTACAGAGATATTGTACAGTGGGAAAAGACCTTTAGCTGTTCAGAATACTTATGGCCTCTCCAACTTATTTTCCTGCTAATCAAAAGTTTCTGGGAAAGGCAACCAGATGTCAGTCAGGCTTGTCTGTTGTAAGAAATGGATCTCAATCTGCAAACAATGCTGCCTTTTTACCTGGTACTCTGTTGCATGGAAGTACACAGCCAATAGCCATGAAAAGAAAACGGCTGAATGAAGACATGATCCTTCTGTTCTGCAGGCAAACCAAAATACTGATGTTCGTTTAACTGACTTGAATGGAATTGTCATTCTGTTTTTAAAAGAGATTGTGACAAAACACTTGCCCTGGTTTACATGTAGTGTTACAGTTTAGGCTTTAAAATATCTTCAGAATTATCTAAATGTAGCTACAGAGTAAGAATGATTTAATTTAATCTGTTTAAAGTGAGAATAATTTAATTTAACTTAATTTCTTTGAAGATGAGCTCTTTTCATACTCCATCTAAAGTTAGGCAGCTCCAGAGGATAAATCACCCCATCTGTTGCAAAACATTGAAAGCAAAACTGTATAAAGGTTTCCTTTGAAAGCATTAAAGTATTTCTGTGTTTAGTCCAGATTTTTAATAGCTTTGTGAATGCAGCACATTGAAAAAAAAATTAGTCCCAAATTAGCTGGTTGATTGGAATCAGCACTTTTAATTAAAAACATTCCAATGGAAACCCCTTCCTTGGCAGCAGCTTAGAGCTGTTTCCAGCAGCTGAAAATCAGGCATGGTGGGCACTGGAGCTGCAGGAGCAGTGTGGGTGTTGTGTTGGTGCACACAAATGCAACTGTGCCTGAGTGATGCATTTCCTGGGATGACACGAGTGCGTGCAGCAGCACTGCTGCCTGCACCTCCCTCTGCCACGGGATGAGCCCAGAAAACATGCTGCTCTGCCAAAAACCTTCACTTTGTGCTTGTGTCCCTGTTTTTGAGCCCTTTGGAGCTCTGATCAGGTCATGTTTGCAAGCTTTGATCTGCGAGTCTGGAGGCCAGAGGTGCGGGTCTTTGGTGAAAGCAGAGATCCTCGCTTAATCGGCCGAGTCAAAGAGCTGATGTTTGGGAAGAATGCCAATTGTGACAAAACATAATGAAATGATGAGAACTGGCACCACTACAGTGCAGTGTGCTGCTTGTTTCTGACAGCAATCCTGAAAGTCGTTTTTGCATGGAAAGCATTCACAAAAGCCATAATTCAACCATATGGCTGAGCGATTCCTCTGGTGTTGCTCAGCCAACCTGTAGAGCTTTTCTCTTGCAGCAGAGGAGTGAGTGGAGGGGTCAGATCCAACCTGGAGGATTTCCACTTTTTTAGTTTTTTGTAGAATTATCTCTTATATCACTATGGAAACCTCCCATTATTGGCTTTCTGGGGGAAAAAAATGTCTGTGTCTTTGATCTTAACCACAGCCCACATGGTCTATAAAACCTGGAAAGCCGCAGTGCTGGGATTCAGTATCCCAGAACACAGCAGCCATTCTTAATATGTCTGAATTTTTACCATCCTTGTCTCAGGCCAGGTGCAAGACTCCGATGACTCAAATGCAGCTTGGTGCAGAGGAAAATATGGTTTATCCCTATATACTTGCTTGACAGACTCTGAATAAAAATATAAAAAGTTCAGGGAGCTAAATGGTGTGGAAAGCTCATG